>JAQZBX010032911.1:0-25623 GCA_029593785.1 Cabassous unicinctus | reverse complement strand
GTGAAGATGGTGATGATGGTAATTGTGATGGTGAGGATGGTGATGATGGTGAGGGGGATGATAGTGATGGTGAAGATGGTGATGATGGTGAATGTGATGGTGAGGATGGTGATGATGGTGAGGGGGATGATAGTGATGGTGATGATGGTTATGGTGAAGATGGTGATGGTGAGGATGACTATGATGATGGTGATGGTGAAGGTGGCAATGATGATAATAGTGCTGCCAATGGTGATGGTGATGATGATTCAGGCTCAGTGTCTCCTCCAGTGGGAAATCCCTCCACTTTGGTACCTGATTAAATTTATATGGTTTAAACAAAGTATTAGTTATAAATGCCCATTAATCATTGTCCTATTATGTTCAGGTTATTTGATTGTCCTTGAAGAAAATACTTGCTTCTTGAGCTAACGCTGGGTCTCTTTCTTAGACATTGCAACACCGGCTTCCAAGTAACAATCCTTTTGATTTTGTTGTTGCTATTCCCTAGGTTAAATTGGGGGGAAAAAAGTATTAAGGCATGAAAAAAAAACACTCACAGCGAAACCCAAATGTTAAATATGTGAGGGACTTCATTTGTATTTTAACTGGCATGATGGGTTTAGCACCACCTGAGGGCTCTTAGATATATAAGAAGGGCCATTATAAATAATTTAGGGTGGTTTCCTCAGTATGCTTTGTGAATATCTGACTAATCTTTACTCCAAACACTGTTTCTTAGGTTTTCTTTTATTTGTTTTTTCGTAATGGTTGTTTTCGTTCAGCGATTCTTTCTACTTCTGTAATGTGTCCTCTTGGGCACAGTTTGCTCTTGTCTGAGAAGAGGCTCTTCCCAGGCTGTGGGTTTCTCACAACAGCTGTGGGTCCCGGGAGGAGGTTCCCACAGTGCGCTGGTGCTCAGGTTACAAATACACCAGGAAGCTCCTGAAACCACAAACATTTTGCTAAGCCTTCCAACCTTTCTGGTTGATACAATGTCTGATGTCCACTAATATTGTTCACCAGACTTGCGGTGATTCTTAACCCAACAGAAAGTGCTGTTCGTTTATACCAAATGACTTCTGTAACCACGCAGAGCTTCCCCCAGGGAGTGGCGGCACCCTGAAATAGTCAACAAGTGATTGAACCTGAGAATTTCTAGCCAAGTGACGGACAGGAGGTGGAGGCATCATTGGTATAGAAGGTGGGGACGTTTGTGAGAAAGCAGGTGACTTTTGCAGAGTTTCGCTTCACCTAATGCTCTGAATGTATCTTTGATGTACGTTGTGATGTGCCTAGGTGTCCATGAACATCTTCAGTGCCTGAGGCTGTGAAGGATGCCAGCGTTCCAAATCCAAACCTAGGTAGCTTGGAGTTATGGGCCAGTGCAAGGGTTAAGAATAACCACTTTCCACAAGACACCACATCTCTTCCTTCTGTGATGGAAACAGGAATTTGTTGAGGGACTGTGATGGGTGGTTCTCGGCGAGGAGACCAGGGCTCAAGAGATGGGTCAGGGTCCCCGTGCTGGCGGAGAGCTGTGCCTGTGCAAGTGTCCATTCCTCCCTGTTATGTTCAGCTGCTTGTTCCACAGACACTTACTTCCCTCTTTGGCTAATCACCCCATTGCCGTGTATACTGATAACTCAGGTAATTCAGCTTGAGGCGCACATGGTTCGTTCAGGAAAACAGGCTACAATTGCTTGGAAAGAGGCTTCTAGACCTTTTTGAACAAAAGCCCCTGTGCCTGTTGTGCCTGTCCTTCGTGTCTGGGCAGGCCACCAAAGGACATTTCTCTCTGCTCTTCTTTGTGTCAGGGACTGAGAAAACCGCCAGCGCGCTGTATGTAGAACCACCGCACGCGCTTCCTGAAGGGGAAGACTGGCTTTACCTAAAATTGCCCACTGCGTCCTGGAGCAAATCTGCACTGTAGTTTGCTGTTTTCTGTTCCAGGGGCTGAAAAGCAAACACAAGCCTGAGCTGCTTTAGCTGCTTCCACTAAATGTGTCCTTGTCATGGAAACACATATATTATTTTTTCTAGATTCCATGATGAGGAACACTTCACTTGCCTTATTTAATTGCACTATAAGTAAGAGGCTTCTGGAGCAGGACCGTTTGGGTTGGTCTGGATAATTCTGTTGTAGACCTGTCCTGAGCACTGTGGGATAGTTAGCTGTAGCCCTGGCCTCTACCCCCTAAATCTTACTCACTAGCACCACCTTTCCAGTCATGGCGACCAAAAATGTCCCCAGACGTTGTCAGATGTCCCCTGGGGGCCAGAATTGCCTGGGTGAGAACCACTGCCCTACAGGTTAGGAAAGTCGTTATAAGTACCTGTAGCAGTCGGGGTTCTCCAGAGAAACAGAAGTGACAGGAGACACATATATCCTTGTAAATATGGCGGTGGGGATTGGCAAGCGAATTCCACAGGCAGGCCTGATGGATGAAGGTGATGTTGGATTCCCCAGAAGAAGCTGGCTAGCTGAATAGAGAAAGAAGTTCTCCCTTCTGACTGCTGAAATCCCCAGCTCTCCCTTGAAGCCTTCAGCTGATTGGACGAGACTTCTCTCACTGCTGAAGACAGTGAAGACACCTAGGCACATCACAACGTATATCAAAGATACATTCAGAGCATTAGGTGAAGCGAAACTCTGCAAAAGTCACCTGCTTTCTCACAAGCGTCCCCACCTTCTATACCAATGATGCCTCCACCTCCTGTCCGTCACTTGGCTAGAAATTCTCAGGTTCAATCACTTGTTGACTATTTCCTCTGTTGATTGTAGATGTAATCAGCCATTGATGGGATCAACTGACTAATGAGTTCAATCCATGAAATACCCTCCCAGTAACAATCAGGTCAGGGCTGGTTTGACCAAGCAACTGGACACTAGAACTTAGCCACGTTGACCACAAACTATTTAAAGTACCCTAAGCACACTCCATGTTTTAGTACACCTTTATCTAAAGAATGTGGCAAGTGGAAACTGAACCTTGTGCTGTAATATGTCGGACATTCTCTTCTAAGGGACCGTGGGCAGCACAGAATGACGATGCTGAACTATAACCAAAGAGCTCAGCCAGGGCAGCTCTGTAAAACCCCCAGTACTCCAGATTCAATCAAGTCATTCTATCAGTTCATGTTGGGTTGTTTCCAGTTGACAAATTGGAAGCTTTTTTTAAAGCATGGTAGTTAGATTTACAATATTTAGGGTCAAAGAGGAGGTTGAGGAAAAAAATTATGTTCTCTTGTCATGAAAGCACTTAATTGAATTTCAAAAAGCCTGTTTGGAAGGGCAAGTTCAGTGTTAGAAAGAATGTCGTCAACGCCCTTCAGTGGCCAGACCCTTCCATGTGGTCAAAGTAGAAACTGCTCCATGGTGCTTCGAGGACCCCAGGAAAATGAGCTGAAATGAATTTGGACGAGGACATTTCAAGTCCTCGCAGTTCCTGGTTAGCAGCTGCATCCTGTCCCCCATCCCTCTCTGCTCTCCAAGGCCTCCTGGGAGGGTGGGAAGAGCCTGGGCTTGTGTCCCTGGTTTTTATACTGCAGAGGCCAGCAGGATGCCAGGTCTTGGGGGAAAGGGTTCAATGTGGGACTTGTGAAAAAGAGCATTTGGGCAGCGGAGCAGCTGTGAAGTTTGAAAAGCGCCACCGCAGGCGGCCCGGGCAAGGGCAGGTGGTTTGAGATCACCGGTCAATTCACAACTTGCCAGGTCCTCCAACAGCCGCCTCGCCCCAGCCCCCCACCCTGCCCTTCTCTGGGGCACTCACTTGGGCCAGCCCGAGCTCTCCAGCCTCTCATGGTCTTCCCGGTGCTTCCCGGCCAGGTTCTTGGTCAAGCGTTTTCTGCCCTCCCCGGGGACTCCCCCTGCGTCAGGGATCGTTAAACGGCTCATGGAGAATCTTTCTCTCCCGTTCACCTGCTCCCCGGCCTCTTCTCTGGACTTGCTGTGGTGAGGTGGACTCTCTGTGTCTCTGCTTTTGTGCTTAAACTGACAAGCACAACAGTGATGACAGGACTGGGTTAGTGGCCCCCAAGTTCACATCCATCTGGAGCCTCAGAACGTGACCTTACTTGGAAGTAGGGTCTTTGCAGGGGTAGTAAATTAAGATGAGGTTGTACTGGATTAGGGTGGGCCTGAGCTGACGACTGGGACCCTTCTAAGAAGAAAGCCCCTGCACGGTGGAGGCAGAGACCGGACTGACACGTCCACAAGCCAAGGATCACCACGGATAGCCGGAAACTCCAGAAGCGGAAGAGGCAGGAAGGATTCTCCTCTCAAGCCGCGGAGGGAGAGCAGGGCCCTGCTGACTCCCTGCTCGCAGAGCTCTGGCCTCCGGAACCGTGGACAATTGACTCCTGTTGCTTGACGCTGCCAAGCTCATGATACCCTGTCACGGCACCCCCAGGAAACCCATACAGCGAGGATAAATTAATAGAGGCTGGGTGCTGACCCTGGGCCACAGGCTGCAATACACACAGCACCATGAGGGAGGTTCTGGAAGCTTCCCTACTTTCTGGTGATAGACTGAGGCACCGAGAGAAAAGCTGCCCAGGGTCTCGTAGTCATAAGCAGAGGAGGAGGAACTGGAGCCCGCTGCCCTGGCAGGCGCAGGTCCATCGGGGACGGGTTCTAGTCTGAAGTAGGTTCTTTGACATGGGTGGGCCTCCATCCAGCAGACATGGCTGAGAGGGCCAAGGAAAGCCCAGGACGAATTTTAAAACGGCCGTTCCTGCCCTGGACCCAGTGGGGAGAGGCAGCTGGGTCCAAAGGGAGGAAATGTCACGTACCTCTCATCCCTCCAGGTCGGGGAGCGGCTGGGGGTGCAGAGGGGAGCAGTTGTGATTCGGCCTCCTGCTCACAGGCCCCAGGAGCCGGGCCGACCCTTCCGGGCAGGGCAGGGCAGCAGCGGGGCTCTGAGGGGCCCAGCACTGGCTGGGGATGGGTGGGCATCTGCTTCTCGGGCTGCCCCCAGGGGGAGTGCACAGAGACCCTGGTCCATGGGAGGAAGACACCGAGCTCCTCTCTGTGTAACCCCTCGAGCCTTGAAACACTCCAAGAAGCCTTGAAAAAGTTAGGAGGCCGAGCTTTGTCCTGGGCTGATTTGGACCCAGGGGGGGCGGGGGCAAGCAGGACCTGTGGGCCCCACGTGGTCCCGAGTGCGCCCCAAGAGTCACTGCCCTGGGCCTCCTGCCCCTCTAGCTCCCACACCCCTTGCCCTTGTTCCTTAACATGATCTGGATTAGCATTCGGCCAGCCATTCCTTTCTGGAATCTTCCCTCCTCGCCAACCGCAAACCTCTGCATCCCACCAGTGGCATGTGAATGACAAGAACAAACCCCGTTTCCACCAATGCCAATGCCGGTCATTTACTGAGCACATCTAGTTCCCAGGGGCTGCACCAGGAGTTAGCACACACAGTTTCCTTCCATCCTGTTCAGTAGGAGCAGAACTGGGGTCCAGAGATGCCACTCGAGCCGCCTCACACGCCAGCAGAGGAGAGGCTTGAACCCCAATGTAATGCCATGCCCCTCCCTTTTTCTCAAGTCACTGCCTCACCCTCCCTAGGACCCCGCCTTCTGCCAGCCCCTGGGGAACAGGCGCCGCCCTAGTTCTCAGGGCCGTAGGCAGCTAAGCTGAGCTGCTCCCTCCCCCGGGGATGCTGAGATGAGCATTTGCCTGCATCACAAGGCCTTTTCCTCAAGTTCCTGCCTTTTGCCTGAACTCGCCTTGCCCTGTCCACATGGCGCTCAGCTGCGCATCCCTGGGGAGCGCTCTTTCCTGAGGAGTCCGCATTGGGAGGCTTCAGCATCCTCACTGACCCTCCCAGGCCTCCCTGTTACCCCAGCTTTTCTCACCTGGAGCACTGCCCGCTGCTGACGGGCTCCCCCGAACTTCCTCGGCTGGTCAGTCTCTCCTGCCCCCCGCACTCCCGCCTCTGGCCCCTCCACGGTGTCTGCACCTTTTGGGCCAGCAGGCTGTGTGGACAGTTTGGCAAGTGAAGTGCCTGCAGCCAAGCCCCAGCTCCTCCGAGCCCGTTCCCTTGTCCTGTAAATGGGCCTGATGGCCGACACTGAGCCCCATCTCGGGGGGCTGTGGGGGGCGTTCGGGTGGATGGTGCATGTAAAGCCCCTAGCACAGCGCCAGGTGCCCCCTCCCCTGCTTTGCGTGGAGCACTTGGCACATGGTGGCCTGATGAGCGATTTTCGTGTGTTGAGCTGACTCCAGGCCCTGCACCACTCATGCCACGTTGCCCACCTCCTGATCCGAGTGCACGGCGGCCTCTTCTCCCTCCCACTCCTCCTGGTCGTGGCTAGAACAGTCTGAAGACTGGACGGAACATTCTACTGCAGATTCATTCTACTCGCTGTCTCTCTCAGCTCGTTCTTGCTGAGACTCAGAAATCTTTTTTCCCAGTCTTGATTTGGCCCCGTGTCTCAAAGCCCTCCCCCCATCTTCTCGATGCCCAGCGCCTGCTTTGCTGAGGTGGGTGCTGAGTGCCGCACCTGCAGCTGCCTCCTTCCGCCCTCATGATCCCGCCGTTCCTGCAGCTCCACCAGCTTTGCCATCAACTAACTTCTCTTCCCTTCTGCCTTCAGTCACACACACATGCTCGTTGCCCTTGAGCGCATGCTAAAAATGATGCTTTCTTCAAAACGACTTTCCCTTCCAGCTACACCTTCCCACTGTGGCCAACCTTCTGGAGAGTAGCTTTTACTTGGTGCCAAGCCATGCCCTAGGCCTGTGAAACCTGGCTCCTCTCCCCGCTTACCTGCTCCAGGGTTAATGGGTCTCTTGGTGGTGGAATCCCACTGCCTCTTTTTATTTCCAGGTCCTCCTTGGTCTTTGAGTCCTTTCTTATGGAACTCTCCAGAACTCTATGACCTCACACCCTTCCGCCTTGCACCTTCCCTTGCCTGGTACCTCCTCTGTTCACATCTTCTCTTTCCCAAGGGCTTTGCTCAATTCCACATTCTCCCCCGTGTTGTGAAGGCTGATTTTCTGGGTCAATGTGGTTGGGTTCTGGTGTCCAGCTGTTTGGTCAAGCAAGCTCTGGCCTGACTGTTTCATAGGTGGATTTACACTGGTAGTCGATTGCATTCTGTGGCTGATGGCATGTAGTCAAGAAAGGAGACTGCCTTCAGCAGTGTGGGGAGTCTCCTCATGCAATCAGCCGGAGGTCTCTGAGCCAGAACCGAAGGTTTCAGAGGGCAGAAGGGAAAGCTTCTGCCTCCATTTCAGCCAGTCAGCTTCCCCTGGGGAATTCAACTTCACCCTCATTGGAGTTCCCACCCTGCAGCTTGCCCCGTGCAACTCGGACTTGCCATCCCCCTGGTTGTGTGAGCCAATTCCTATAACAAAGCTCTGAACACATCCTGTCAACTGTGTTGTCTGGAGAGCCCCGACCCTGGAGAACCCCTTACCAAGGCCTGCCCTTCATGACCACCTCCCTGCAGCAGGTCCCAGGCTGCTCTCCAGCCCTGCAGTCTCTCCAAACTCATCTCACCTTGTCAAACCTGCGCAGGAGCTGCACGTGGAGGCCCTGCGGGAGCCTCAGTCTCTGCCCAGGGATGGTCTCTATCCTCCCACATGGATTCTTCCCCTGTTGAGCCTCACTTTCGTCAGTACCTGCGGTGATTTAAAGCTGTATGTGCCTCAGAAAAGCATGTTCTTAAAGTGACTCCATTCCTGCGGGTGTGAACCCTTGTAAGTAGGCCTGTTGATGAGATTACTTCAGTTAAGGTGCGACCCAGCCCAATCAGGATGGGCCTTCCTCCCATTACTGGAGTCCTTTAAATCCAGACAGAGAGCCATAAGAAACAAGAAGCTGGATGCGACGGAAGCCAGCAGAGAAGGGGGAGACCAGGGGACGCCGCCATGTGCCTGCCAGGTGCCAGGAGCCAAGGCTTGCCGGCAGTCAGCCCCAGGATGCCAGTCTTCGGGGAGAAAGCATGGCCTTGGTGATGCCTTGATTTGGACATTTTCCTGGCCTCAAAACCATGAGCAAGCAAATTCCCATTGTTTAACCCGACAGCTGTGGAAGAGGCACGAGGCGCCGCGAGGACGGCCACGAACCAGAGGCTCTGGGTGCGTGCCTCAGCCCTGCCACTAGCCCATGCTGACTTCTGGCGCTGGACACTGAGCTTCGGTTTCCTCCTCTGTAGAAAGGGGATAGCCATTGCTAACGGAACACAGAAAAGGGGAATCTAGAAACACTGACTCCCCAAGCGGAGGGCGTGTGCAGTCGAGAGCTTTAAGGTCCCCAAGGTCCCCAAGCTCCTGGAACCAGTGTGACAGTGCCCCGCAGCCAAGAGACCCCAGGGCGCTGGGTTATGAGATCTGTGGTGGGTAACACGTTCTGGTAAAATTTGTTCAGAAGAGCGTTGGTGAGACAGGGGAGGGCCCCTGGCTTTCCAGCCTGTGGCTGGCTCGATGCTCCCCAAGGGTGCGGCCGCCTTGGGGCGGGTCTGCCCACATGTACCGTATTAGCATTTTGGTCCACACCATTTATTTACTGAGCACGGACTTGGAGAGGAGTGATCCAAAACTGAGCAAGACCCTCATTCCTGCCCCCCAGAAGCTCACAATTTGGTAAGGGAGACGGATGCAGAAGTAAAAATAGCAACCTGAAGAGCTCATTTGAAGGCCATGGAAGGCAGGGCTGCTGGGGCTGTGGGCGCGGCGCCCTGTCCTTTCCCGCCGGCTCGCCTTCTAAGAGCCGATGCTGGACCGCTAGGCTTCCCAGCCATGACTGTTTTCGCATCTCACTCGGAAGGGACCCGGGCGACCTTTGGATAAAGGCAAATGTTCTGCTCATCAAGAGCTGCTCTCCGGCACCCTTCAGCCTACGGCTGTCATATGCTATCAAGTCTGCTCCCCACGGCCTGCCTAGCACAGGGGCCGGCTGCTGGGACCACGTAAGGGGTTCTGATCAACGCGTTAAGCGTTTCCGTTTTGTAACCTTTTCAAGCAGGTGATTAGACTAGAGATGCCAGGTGTCCAGGACTTCGGGCTGGAGTATGGGAAATAATGTGTAAAAATCCCAGTCACATTCAGTTACCTGGCAACTCTAGTCAAAGGTAAAACAGAAATCTCTGAAATATCAGCAAGATCAAACCGTGAGAAGAAATGCAGGAGCTTTATTGTCATTATTATTATTCTTGAAGCGAAGAATTGATAATCTCACCAGAGGAAACAGTTTGCACTCAGGGACCGCGAGCCCACCGAGGCAGGCGAGGGGTAGCCCAAAGTTCCTGAACAGCACGCCTTCGCAGAGAACACGGCACTGCCGGCTGCGCACCAACGCGCAGAAGGCGCAGCGCACTCAGGCCTGGCCCAGCCGGCCTCGTCCCCAGCTGCCCGCTGCTGAATTCCAACCGGAAGAGGCTGCTTCCTTGGGGCATTCCCAGGGACTGCTGAGGGCAAGCCGGGATCACCAAAAGCTAGTGCCAGTTTATACCGACATTTCAGCGGTAAAGAAAGCAGAGCTTCGACGACATGAGATGTGACAGTTACACACCGGCTTCCAGTAAGTCAACTAGATGAGAAACCAAACACTGTCTTGCGAGCGTGAAGCGGCGCTGTGCTTCTCTCAGGGGAGAGCGAGGCCGGGTCCGACTGGGTTTGCATCTACTTTTACCAGTCGGCAGGTGGGGACTCGGTACCAGGACCCGAGAGGCTGGTGGTGGGGACACTCACGGCACCAGTGACCCGCAGTGGGCTGCACCCGCACGAGCGCCTGCTCCCGAAGCCTGCAGCCCCCACGGAAGGGGGCCTGGGCCTTTCCAGCGGGCACGCCACAGCCACCGTCCTTGGAGCTGTCTGGCATGTCTCTAGGCAGGAAACAGGGAGGAAGCCTGGACAACCCGGCGCCCCTGAGTGAGCTCGGCCCCGGCAGCACGAGAGGAGCTCTGGGCAGTTAGGTTGACAGACAAACAGCTTCTTCTAGCCAACCTGAAATGTGGTCTTTCTCTCTGCCAACACAGTTAAGGTCCCTGGGGTCACAAAAGGGATTTGCTAACAAACCAGGCAGGTTTTTATCTGGTCTTCACATGCTCTCGGCTCCCTTGCTCACGTGTTCCAGACTTGGCTAGGCATCGGCTTCTCTACTCTGATCAGTGATCACTGCAGGACCCCAAAGCAGCGCTAGAGGTGACTGAGTGAAAACCACACCTGCCCCCATTTCCCAGGCAGAGCTGCCTGCACAGCCGGGCAACCCAGGGCTCGGGGACCTCGTTTGGGAAGTACTCTGGCTGAGCCCAGCAGCCTAACTCCTGATTTTTCAGGAAGATGACTCCTGGGATAAAAGAGCCACTTCAATGACGTGAGCTCTTCTCGTGCTTTCTGTGAGTGCTTGGCATCATTCCTGCGGGCCACATCGGGGGCGGGAATTCTGTGCTGCTGTGGCCTGTTTGAAAGCCTTCCCTGCTCTGCCTTCTCCAAAGCTCTGGTTTTAATTAACTCTCTTTATTTCTTATTCTCCAGTAGGTGTTAAGACTATTGTCCTATTTTAAGAAGCTTGAAATGATTGAGCTTTCCCTCCAACCTTAATCTTTCCTTTCCAATTTGTACCCTATTGTTTTTAAGATGAAAGGTATGGACTTAAGGCAATTACTGAAAGAGAACTAAAGCTAAACTTTTAACAATGTCATTTTACTACGGTCTTGGCAAATTTTGATAATGGCACCTCTAGATCAAACTGTGGGGGAGGATATACGGGCCTGGTGACCCCTGAATGCCATCCAGGCAGGACTGTACGTAAACAAGGTTTGGGGTTTGATTCATTTCTATAATACGGAGATTTTAAGGCCAAGGAAGGCGTGCCTTTCTTGGCCTTAGATCTGCCAACAGCGTGGTATTTTGAAGATGCCGGTTCTTTTGTTGGGTGAATATCGAATGCCGAGCACCCGGGGCGCCGCCCTGAGGGCCTGGCCTGGGCACGGGCTCACTTGCGAGGCTGTTGGATGTGCTGGGTCCTGGGGGAAGGGTGCTTGTCCATGGAGGCGTGGGGCTTCTGGTGCGCCACCTGCGCGGCGGCTGGCGGGAAGTCTTTGTCACCCTGTCAGGAGACACAGAAGACACGGCTGGTCAACATGGACTTCAGACAACTGGGTTAGCATGCGACGCACGCCCCTCCCTGCCCCAGCGTCCACACAGCCAGCAGCAGGGTGAGTGGGTAGAGGTGGGGGGGATGGAAGGTGACCAGTCAGCAGGTAGGAGCCGCCTCCTGGGGATGGGGGATCCTGGGGAGCCTACAGACGTCAGAACCAGGAAGCTGAAGGTGGCACCTGAGGGCCAAATGCCATTAAAAAGTGAAGTGCTCACTGCCCACGCCCCCACGCTAAGAAATGCAGGCAATGGCACCCCTCTTGGGGCTCAGTTGGATGTTAGATGGCTTCTCCTGCCAGAGCTGTTTGTGTGATCCTTTGGACTGGAGGCAACAAACGGCCAGACACCGCGTCGTAGATTCAGACCTGCAGTGGAGTCGGGCCCAGGGGGCTGGCTGGGAAGCAAGCCCACCGGGCAGGGCTGAGCAGCAACACGGTCTGGTCCAGCCCTGAGTTTTGGGGGAAGGTGCCCATCTGGTTTCTGGGGGAAATCGGCCTCTTGTGCCAACGGTGTGGGTGGGACACGAGGCTGGGACTGGGGCCTGCCCACGACAGGTGGCTAGAGGCACAGGCACGCGGGTGGCCTTGGACCTGGGTTGGCATTTCATGTCATCGTAAGTAGTCAACGTGCCCCTGGATAGTTGTGGTCACAGCTGCCCTGACAGTGCGCTGCCCCTCAGTGGGCTCTTTTCACACATCGGGTAACAAGGACTCAGGAGGTCCTGAGAACGACAGGGACTGGATGCTGTCATTCTGCCAACCCCAAAATGTAGTTTGCTGGTAGGAGGTCTGTAGTTACAACACAACGTTGGGTCTCACCAGAGGAAGGGGCTCTTGGAAGACAAAGGGCGTGACAACAACCTGTGAGTTTATTTAGTCGAGGGGTTGACAGATGTTTTCTGTAAAGGGCCAGATGGTAACTAGTTTACGCTTTTTCAGATGCTGCGACTCTTCAGCTCTGCCACTGTAGAGTGAAAGCAGCTACAGGGAAAACAGAAACGAATGGTGTGGCTGGCTTCCAATAAAACTTTTTTCAGGGACACCAAAGCTTGAGTATCATATAATATTCACATGTTATGACATACTATTCTTATTTGGATTTTTTCCAACCATTTAAAAATGTAAAACCATTCTTAGCTTATGGGTCATTCAAAAACACTTGGCCTGTGGGCCACGGTTTGCCAGGCCCTGGCTGAGCCTAAAGAGAAGGAACCCGGGTGAGGAAGGAGAAGAAGGTCCTTCTGCACCAATTCAGATCCAGCGCAGACTGCGTGTTCCGTGTTTGGAACGATTTCATAAATTCCTAACTACGAACACATGCTCCTTGGAAATGAAACAACTAAGAAAGCCAGTGGAGCCCACGGAGGTGAACGGCGCTGTTCCATCATTCCCGGTGGCGTTTCACAAAAGTGGAAGGACTGGAGAGGGCCCCGCTGACGCTCTGATTGTGCTGAGATCAAGAGCGGAGGCCCTTCAGCCACCGTACCACGTGCTCTCAGAAGAAGACGGGCTCTTACCCGGGCGATGACTCCAGAGATGAACACGGTCGGCTTAGGGGGACTGGAAAACAAGAAAGGAAAACACTGATTTAACAGGCAGTGCACAGAAGAACCCGCAGGCTGCGCCCCCGTGGACGCGACTGCTGTTGGCGGAGCCTGACGGCCACTTGGCCGGCCGCTCCGAGGGAAGAGGAGGAGGACGTGGGAAGCAACCCTCTTCCTCTGCGTTACCAGGCAGCAAGACCAGGCCCCGGGGCTCCCAACACTCATGGGGTCTTCCTTCTCCTGAGATTAGTCCAGGCAGAGAGCGAGGGAGGAAAAATAGATGGGAACAAACAGCGGGTGAGTTGCGTAAAAGCACTTTGTTTTTGCCTTTGCTAATACTCAGATTGTAACTGGGCAGCCTCATGTTTTGGATTTAATGAGATTATGGAAACGGGTGTTTTCCTGGGGTGGCGAAGAAGCAGCGTCGAATTGGGATGAACTGGAGCCTCCTTCTACCAACGTGCTTCTCCACCTTTGGGCTCTAGAGATCCCCCTTTCTAGTGGCCTCAAGAGTGCATTTAAAAGTAAAAATCAACTCAAAAAAAAAAAAAAATTCTATGGACTCCACTAAAAACTAATAGAATTATTAAAAAACTTCAGGAAAAAAAAGAAAAGAAAGAGTGCATGGCTTCCTTCCTCACAATTTCTAAAGGGTGAGATCCTAGAACCAGTGAAGACCTCCTGTCTCCTGTGGCTCTCCAAGTATTATCAATGCAAAGTCCCTGTGAAGCTGTCACCACTTCCTCACATCTTACTCATATTGAGCTCACCAAAACTGTCAACAGCACAGAGGGCACGGAACAGGAAAACAATGCACGCTCAGGAAAAGCAGACGAACAAGTAAAAGTGTTCAAATCACCTGTAATTCTGCCCCCTGCAGACAAACACTATTAACGCTTTGGATCTCCTTCCAGTCTTTTTTTTTTCATTTTTTATGGATATCCACGATTATTTTCTTACTGAATTTCTATTTTTCTTACAAGAATAGTCACCTTGCTTTGTAATCTGCTATCTGAACTTAGAACATGGTGAGCGTATTTCCCCATCTTTATATACTTTTGTATGATTTTAAAAAATGGCCGCATGCATCATAGTTTAGAAATATCAGGACATAAATGGCCCAGGGTGTGTGCCCCTCAGAAATGCCTTGGCCAGAGGTAAGGAGACCGCAGACAGCAAAAGATTAGGGGGCAACGCGAGGAGGTGGGATGGACAGGCTTGCGAAAGGCCAGCCCTGCTGGGCAGAGCTCAGCTAGGATACTCAGCTGTGGGGGGCCTTTTTAAGGAAACCATTTGCCTGAGCTTTGTTTTGCTGCAGGCAAAAGCCCAAAGTATTCAGAAAGTTCACTGATTGCTGACATCTTAATAGTGTTGCAAAAACCTGAAATTCCCCTAAGAAATTTCTGTTGCTTTATGAGATTAAGAAACTACAAGTTTTATTAAGCAGCAGAGAAATGTCCTTGTCATTTACTTGGTTTTATTTAGCTTTCATTGTGTGGTTAACTGGATTCTTTTGCTTTTAAACATATATGATTTACCCATGGGATTAATAGCCAGTCAGAGATCTGTAGCTCAGTTCCAAGTTCAAGACCCCCTGTGTGTTGGTTTTGGATTCATTTTAAACAAAGCACATCCTGGGCCTCCAGGCTTGGCCCCTCAGGTGGGTCATGGCAAACCTGGGACCTCTGATGTGAAAGGAAGGCACCTAATTGCTTGAGCAACCTCCATTTCCTGCTTTGTTATGTCTCTCATTATGTTTTTTTTTCTTGTGTCTCTTGCGTCATCTTGTTGTGTCAGCTTGCTGCACCTGCCCATCATGCCAGCTCCCTGTCTTCTTTAGGAGGTACCGGGAACCGAACCAGGGACCTCCCATGTGGTAGGCGGGAGCCCAATCGCTTGAGCCACCGTTTCCCTCCTGTTCATTTTTATCCTAAGTAAAGGCACACACCCTGGGCACTGCCAGGGGCCCCTCCTCACAGAACTCGATGGGAAGGTCAGCTGCAGAGACTGACTAGTGAGAATACATCCATAATAGAGCAGAGTAATCACCTGTCTGACATCTGCCGGGGTCTCAGGAGCTGTGCAGAGGCTGCGGGGGGTGCCGTCACCCCAAGGTGGGCCCCCTTTTATTCACGTGGGCATGGTGCTGGTGACTGGGCAGGGTGGTGCCCCGGCATTGGCACTGAGGGTGCAGAGGGCACACACTCTTGCTGTCACGTGCACCCCAGCCGAGGGGCAGGGGCAGGAAGCTGACTCCATGGCCAGCTTCCGTCAGAGGAGACTTTGGGCACAGCCAAGCCAATAAAGCGAGGGAGGGGAGACACTGAGACCCCAAGACTTTATCCTGCACTGCTGTCTCAAATGCCTCCACCAGGTCGGTGCTGGTGAGAACTTAGGTACTGAAGAGACAGGAAGCGCCCCGCACGCCAGCACATCTGCAGGTGATTTCTTGCTTTAAGACTGCACTTTTTAATTTTAAACAACATTCAAGAATTATGTCGCATGCAGTCTGCTCCAGCCTGGACAGGGAACGGGGCGGGCATCTGCAGGCCCAGCAGCAGAATCTCTGCATTAGCTCTGGTCAGCTCCAGGTAAGACAGAGGCCTGGGCAGGTCTCCAAGCTCTCAACACCCTCCTACATTGGCTTTAAAACCCCAGACAACTCAGCAACGCAGTTTACAAACGCGCTTCCTTATAGCACCCATCTCTACTGACAATCTGTTCAAGGTCTTCATGACCCAAGAGTCCTCGCAAGAGCATCCTCTTTGCTCCTCTGAAACTAAAAAGGACATAATCTACCTCAGTCCTTCTGGCAGCCCCCTGTGAGGAGATGGGAAGAGGGTGGCCCCTTACATGGACCTAACGTCTGTTTTCATAGCGCTCTCTCTTGGACAAAGCACACGTCGAGTTGCAGGTTTTTATCAAGTTTGGCCAAAAGGCCCTCAGGTTAAATGTTCCTTGTCTAAATGCCATTTTCCACACATTATTAATAGCACCCTAAATTGGTAAACAATTGTTTACGACACTTACACAGTAAACACTTGCTAAACTCTTTGAGACATGGCAGCGTAAACAAAAATTCACATACAAGAAGCTTTGTGAATCTGCTCACAAAGCTGTGCTTGTCAAAACACGAGTATTTTAAATTCTATTGGGGTTCCATGCAAAGTACAACCTACACTTCCAAGATTCCATAAACCGTGATAGCTGCTTTCAGAATGTATTTAATTAGATGAAAGTCTTCTGACAGCTGTTTTGAAGATGCAACATGACTTTCTTTCAGCAAACAGAGGCAATGAAGAATATTATTCCTGTCCTGTCCACTTCCCCGGACCTTTCCAATGTTTTTTTTTAAAACCACACTTATTTAAACCTAAAGGAACTGCAGCCAAGGCAGGACGAGCCGGGATCGAAGCCGGGGTGCACGTCCTTCAGATCTGCAGCAGCTGCAGCGCCCTCCCCTGGGACCCCACAGCCAGCCGCGTCCAACAGGGCTGGTCCCTAAGGACCACGTCCAGGACCTAACGGGGTCACCGGTCCTCAACGCGAGTTCCCCATTACTTATTTTGTAAATTTCCTTTATGAATAAGATTCTA
Organism: Cabassous unicinctus; assembly: GCA_029593785.1. Classification (NCBI taxonomy): domain Eukaryota; kingdom Metazoa; phylum Chordata; class Mammalia; order Cingulata; family Chlamyphoridae; genus Cabassous; species Cabassous unicinctus. The sequence continues at coordinate 9,392 of JAQZBX010032911.1, read as the reverse complement.
CCTTACTGGCACTTCGTGGAAACTGCAGACAGGCAGGAGCAAATGCTAGAAAGGTTTCTGCATGAAGCCACCCTGTGGGTGTTGACGTCAGGCTGACTTTGACCATCTCGTTTCCCACCGGGTCCTGCAGACCGAGCAACCTGAATCTAGACTGTCAAAAACTCCCCTGGAGTCAAGAGAGCAACAGCTGGAACACATTTTCATGTATTTAATTTCACTCAAGATACTGAAGATTACATCCCAACATGTAATGAGTGTGGAAACGAGCAGTGGGGTCCTTCTTTCTTTTTGCTTGTTTGGCGTTAGGCCTTCACAACCTGGAGGGTCAGCGCCCTCCCCCTGCCCCAGCCCCGGGCGGTGTAAGGCGGCCCGAGGGAGCCTGATGGAGCCCACCCAGCTGGCCTCCGAGGTGCCGGGCTGAGGCCTGGAACCCCCGCGGGCGACACGCTCTGGGCCCTCTGCCTGGCGCAGACAACACGCTTACGGGCCCTCGGGGTGCCTGCGGCCTTGCAGGTCCTCTGAGTTGAGAACGGTCACCACGGGCCCTGGGACGTCCCTTTCCCAGGTTACCAGGCGTCCCTTCAAGCTCCCACGCCGCCTCGGGCCCTCTCCCCAAGCGCACCCCAATGCCCAGAAATGCACGCCACACTCCAGAGGTGTCCAAGCAGCCTGGCCCCTGCAGGACTCGTGTTCCTGGGAACATGGATACGATTCTTCCTGGGGCCACTGAGCGCAGGCGCAGCCTTGGGGTGGTGACGTTGGCTCCACGGCAGGGGCCACTGTTAGGCCCCGGGGTCAGGCCTGGTCACTGGCATCTGCTGCCCGGCCCAGCCCTGAGCTTCTGGCTAGTAAGGGGGGCTCCTCTCCCTCCCTCTCCTTTAACCTGGGGGACCAGCAGCTTCTGTACCACCCTCAGCAATGCAGGGCCCCTTCCTCCACAATAGCAGGCCTCCGCGAAGCGGGCAGTGAGTCTACTGCCCGTGTCTCCAGCCTGCCTGTTTCTTCCCAAGCATCTCGGAGAATCCACTCAAGCCCTGGTCTGAATGAAAGGAATCACAATGGCAGCAAAGGCATGACTGGAGAGGTCTACTTAACAGAATCATTTTCATGTTAGCAGTTTTGATCTGGGCTCAAGGAACTCCACTCTGCAAATGCCTTCCCCTCTTGCTATAAACGCACTCTGAAAATGTCAGCAGGAGATGTGTACACAGAAACAGGGCGGCCAGCCTTTGATGCGCTGCTTGCCCTTTCCTTCCTCTAAAGGCTGGGGGATGATCCTGGATGATGATGGCTGTCTACTGATCACTTGCTATGGCCAGGCATTGAGTTAAGTGCTTTACATATAATTGTTATGTCTGTCGCTCGCAACAGTGTGAAGTGGGAACTATTATTTCCATGTTATAGAGGAGGAAACAGTAAACCAGAGAGGTTCAATCATTTGCCAAAGACCACACAGCAGATTAGTGGGATAGGGGGTTGATGCCAGATAGTGAGCAAGGGCCCCAGAGCAACAATCCTAACCACCAGCCCAAACCCTCTTGGGCAGGCAGGAGCACCGGCTGCCGGCAGTCTCCGTGTTGAGGTTCTATTTACCACGTAGGATTTAGGGGTGCAGATTTCTAAAGTAAGTGATGGTGATTTTATCTGAGTCAACCAGCCTGGATTACGTATGCAAATCTGCCTAAATATTTACTTTCTGACTTCACACTTGGTTTTTCTGAGAAGTGTCACTTATGTCCCTAGCCTTAGCCACACCCACAGCACCTGCCCTAAGCGGTCAGGTCACCTGGCCCTCTCATGCAGGTATCATCTCTATCTTATGGATGAAGCAGTGGCTGTCTGGAGGAGCTGAAAACTCGTCCGAGGCCTCAGAGCAGAGCAGAGCCCCGGAGGGCGCGTGGGCACTGGACTCTCAGGTCGGGGCTCTTTGTCCCACCGCCTTGGCCACTTCGGCTCCTGAGATTTGGAAAGGAAGCCCAGCCAAGGGTTCAAAGTCCCCATCAAATCAGAGAGCTGTCCACGGGCCCGGCGAGGAGGACGGGAGGAAAGCGGCAAACAGATGAGAGCAGGCTGTGGCCTCTGGGTCAGGCCGCGGTCGAAGCCTGGCTCTGCCCATGTTGAGCTGGTGGCTCCTCCCCTGTAAAATGGGGTAGCACTGGCCCTACCTCACCAGGTGAGCACACAGCGGCCCTCCGTCAGTGGTAGCTGTGAGGAGCAAGGCAGCACATCCCCGCCCCCTCCCAAGTGCGGCTGGCTACTTTTCCCTGCTCTTTCCCAGCTGGTTCAGTTTGTTTCACCTTTGGATCCCCTAGACATGTTTAGTAACAGCCCATTTATCTGGGACAGAAGGGTTTCTGAAGTAATCAAACATGGGTCTCTGTTCTAACAAAACAGATGTCACAAACCCAGGGACTTTCCTTGAAGAAAACTCTGAAGGCCCTCAAGCTACTAGATAGCTCTTGTTGACATGATTCATTTGGTTTCCCGGCCCACAGAAGACAAGAAGAAGCTCGGTAAAGGGGCCTGGTGGCCAAGGGCAGACAGGGCCGCCGCTGGAGCCAGCACCCCAGCTTCCCTGAGCTTACGATGGAAGCTGGCAGTGCTCTGAGGGAAAAGGCCCCAAGGGGCGGGGTCTGGAGCCACCTCGTGCCGAGACCGCCAGTGCCTGCTTTGTCCACGGCTTCTGATCCCGGTGCAGGGAGCAATGGCGAAAGGAGCCCCAGCCGGGACGCTGGCACTGGCCAGCAGTGGCCTTGCACCTCGTGGAAAAGGTCAATCCCGAGCTGGGGGCTTTGTCACATGATGCCTCCTCCCTTCCTGGTAAGGAAGCTCCTGAGTGCTCAGAAAGGGATTTTCCCTGAAAAATTTCCCTGAAAGTCTGTTGCTTGGCGACTCAGGGGCAGAGCCTTGCCAAACACTCAAGTCCAGAGGCTGCGTGTGAGAAACAGTTCTGGGAGAAGGTGCCTCTCCGAGGCCCCAGATGACAAAGCCACCACCTCTTCAGCCTGGGGCATACTCACCGGGAGCAGTTTGCTGGCCCAAGACCACAGAGCTTGCCAAGGGTCTCTGGAAAGTCAAGCAGGGGAGAAAGGGGAACCAGTGATCTTCCCAAGTCCAGTCCCACCAATCACTGCTTCCAAAGGATATCGGGTATCTCACAGGTCGCGACAGATTTCCTCACACACACCTCAGTCTTGGCTGAGCCCTTCCTGTGCCCCGTGGCGTAGGGCAGGGCAGCTGCTGCCCACAGGGAGAGTGTGGTCCAGTGCAGAGACGGAATTATAAATGGTAAAGGCCAGGGAGGAAGAGGACAGGTGCCAGGCTCGGGATACACCTGGGGAGGGGCGATGTCCTCAGGAGAGTCAGGGACGACCCCGAGAAGGTGACATTTAGGCTGGGAGCCGTGTGTGTGCCTGTGCACATGTACGTGCATACGTGTGCAAGAGAAGGAAGGACTTGGATGCTAGAGCACAGGGAGTGAGAGGAAGGGACACAACTTCGTTGACTTCTGCCAGCACAGGTGAGTGGAACCCACAGTGTCCCTCAACTCCTAGAAGGGTGGAGGTGGGTACTGTGGGACGCGGCCCTGCTGGCATGCTAATTACCTGGAGAAAACAGGCTTCTGGCCATCCCTCCTTCTGAAAGGACGGCTGGCTCACAACACCCTAGAGGTAAATTCTGCCCTGGTATTTCCACTTCGCTCTGAACCTGTGGCTGTGTTTTCAGGGAGTTTATGGAAAAACATATTTCCACCTGCAGTGTTTTTAAAAACATTTCCTAGTAGGTTGATGGAAAACAAACCCTTTCTTGCCACTAACCATTTCTGAAATATCTTTCTGGCTTCATCTTAATTAATTTAGGTTATTAATTTTCTGGACACCAAAATAATAATTAGCATGGCTGGCTAGCAGAGGGACACATCTCACTTGGCTGCACCCAGACATTTCTTGGTGATGTCGTTCTTCAAAGTTTGACAGTCAAGGTTGCTTCCCTCCCTCCCTCTGATTTTAAGGACTCCCACCAGATGGCGCTGCTGGTCCTCGCAGGAGGCGGCTCTGCCAGGCCAAGGCTGCTGGGCTCAGCTGCCCCTGGGGGCACTGGACACCAGCCACTCTGGGGCACAGGCCACTGGCACCTGCTCCCTAGGAAGAAGCCTGCCCCCTTCTCCCTGCGGAATAGTTGTCAAGTGAGTCTGACTAAAGATGACTAAAGCCCAACTCAAGTTTTTAAAATAAAGTTCTAAACCCAAGAAAAAATAATCTGGAACCCAATTCCAAGTTTGGTATACGGATTTTATAATCCTTTTTTAAGGGCATGAGCAAAGGTACTCTATAAAGGAGAACTTTTGAACTCATGCTCAAACCAGTCAAATTGCACCCCTATTTTCAACGAGAAGATGGTTTGTTCGTCAAACTGGAGGCAGAGTCTTCAAAGCCTTCGCCCAAGAAGCCCGGCCTTTGCAGACCACTTGCGACTTCCCTTCTTCTCTCCATGGATTTCAGACTGACCCATCTGAGGGCTCCGTGACCTTAGGACAACACCTCCCTCCAGCTGCTCTTCCCAGTTAGTCTTAGGGGTGAACAGGCTCCACGGTCCCGTGTGGGTGGGATGTTCTTGTTTAAGGATCCTAAAATACTTCTCTCCAGATAACAATCCTTCTAAGACATTTGGCTAATTGTTGAGCTAGACGTCAAAGCTTCACCCGCCCATTCATTCAGCTAGAGAATGTCGAGGGTGAACATGGCTTACACGCAAAGTAAACAGTCACTGGGCTGGTGTGCCCCACAGACACTCAGCTCGTGCCGTCACAGCTGCACACTGTTTAACAGAGGCTGAGAATCTGGACATACATCTGCCTCTGACATATATTTCCAGAAAGCCGTGCTACGCTGGAAAAATCTCGTTTCTCTTGAGGCTTTCCTTCCTCCTCCCTCTGCTCTTACCTCACCCCTCCTCCGCTGGATACAAAGAAGAAGCACCAGTACAGTAAGAATCTCAACCTCTTGGCGTAGGTAGTGACTCCTCTGCATTCATCACCGGAGGAGTGACCACATCTGATGAGGGAAACCCAGGCCTGCGCCCTGACGGCCAGCGAGTGAGTGAGGGTGCTGGACGTCTGCCCGGTTTGGAAAATCCAAACCATTTTGCTGCCAACTCTCTAGAGTTCAGAGAAGATTCAGCAACCCAGCAGGGAAGCGGGTGAGGGTGCGGCTGAGGGCTTTGGAGCCAGGCGGTTCTGGGGTCAGAGCTCTGTTTCGCTGAGCAGCCTCTCTGAGCCTCAGAGTCCGCCTGTAAAATGGGAACAGTACCTGTTTCATGGGAGAGTTGGGAGTTTCTGTGAAATAAAGTGTGCACTGAGCGTAGCACGCCGTCTGCGCTGGCCAACTCCATCAGGAGGTCGTAAGTCCTCAATCAGTCGTCTATGTAAGAACAGTCCAGGAGTTATTATGTCTTCCAAACTGAACTTTTAAAAAATTCTTTTTCTTTCTATCCTTTTTCCCTAGGGCTGAGAATTCCAGGGTTCCTTCGAGCTTTTCTGAAGAATGCCTGGGTCCTTTGTTCTAAGTGCCATCCCATGCCATGGGGCAGGATTGGAGGGCACTGAAAAGGTTCCCCGGGTGCCAAAGAATTTGAACCCCCACACTCCTTCCCAGCCTCTACGATTCAGACAGTAGAGGACGAGAAGAATGACGGCAGGGAGAGAGGCAGGCTGCCTCGTTCACTTTGTTAGAGGGTCCCAGGGAATACAAACACCTTTTTTAAGAAGAATGTAGGTTATTCATTAAAAGCAAGGGCTGAGTTTTAAAAGAAAAAAATTTTTATTTTTTGCTTTGAGTTTTACGTATGGCACTGTAAAAGATGCTGGGGAAAACAAAAAGCCTGCCTGCTGGTTGGCTCCAAAGCTACGCCTATGCTAAGTAACCCAGGCGCCGGGAACCATCCTTTGGCAATATTCAGGAAGCTTCCTAGGCACTGCCCAGGAAGTCCATGTCCGAAGGGCTTGCATCACACGTCAGCTCATTACGGTAGAGAAAGGCTCTGCTACCCAGCAGAGCCAGAGGACGAGGTGTAAAATTATCAGGCAACCTGCCTAGTGATCACAGATGTATTAAGATTTCCAAGTGTTCTTTGATTTCAGTAACATTTAACCTTAAAATCATTCCATCTTGGATTCTGAGCAGATTTGTGTTTTACGATCATTCTTTTGAATATCAATTGTAGGGAATTGCCAGTTACTAGGTAATGACTAAACAGGTGCTCAACACAGAGTATTTATTGTTTACATCTTGAAATAAGATCAGGTCTTCAGGTTCAAGGGCGTGCTTTATAATGTCTGGGTTTTGGGGAGAAGGGTGCCCATGGTTCAAAGTACAGAGTATGTATTTTATAGAGGACAGCTCTTACTTGTTTGAAAAGGGAAATGATCATGTAAGTAGAAATACCTGACAAGACAAATTGCTACTAGAATACCTACTAGGAGAAATACACCCTAATATGAAATCAAATACAGATGGAAAAACCTCTCGTGGTCTATTTCCATGACTGATCTTAAATGGGACTAGCCATTACTAGGATGTTTTTGTGTAGAATCCCGAATAAAATAAGGAAGGTCCAGGTTTAAGTTGCTCTCAGGATCTTTTCCATTGGGTCTCTCCTGGCCAGGGGAGCTGTGCAGCTACCAAAAGTCAGAACAGGGCCCAGTAGGACTACACACAGCTTTAGTTAAAGTCAGGTGCACTGGATGATGGACAAGAGCTTTTGATTTCTCTGTTGCCGGATTCACAGGTAATTATAGCCTTAATCCACCTTCCACACTCGTGGCAGGGAAGGGATTTCGGGAGTGGATACAGCCGCAGTCACTCTGGATAAGCTTCCGTCCTCAGTGGTCTCTGGATTTGCAAATTCAACTGCTGCCTGACGGAAACATTGGCTCAGTGGATCCTGCTCAGATCACAACATGCCCTCCTTCCTTCTCCTGAATTAGCAGATCAAAGGGAGCGAAGTCAAGAATGCAGAGAACTTCCCCCCTCCCCCAATTCTGCTTACTTTTTAAAACCAGCTAGGAGTTAGGATAACTTCTATCCAATCCAAGAGGTCGCCCTCACCCATGTTTGGAGCCAGCACTCCAGAATATTCCGAGAGCAACGGTATAGACTGTGGCCTAGGTGAGTGTCACAATCCTTTAAGTTTGGGTTTTGAGAAAGGCCCTCCCGCCCTAATAACTGACGAGTCAAGATGCCCCGATCTTCTCCAGTCACCAGATCATGTCCTGCATAAATTAACACCCAGGATCCTAAGCAGCACTCATGGTTTACGTGTCTGCTGTTGTCCTTTCCTTTATTCATTCACTCACAGGCACATGTACTAAGTGCCTACCGTGCACCCAGCATGCCTCAGAGTTAGGAAGTATTTGGGCTCCACTGGGAGGAGCTCCTGCTGCTTCCTGCCTGCAGTGGAAGGCACAGGAGCTTGTAGTGACAAGCGTCTCATCACCATCGCCTTTCCACCCTGCCTGCCTCCACTAATGAGCATTCGGCATCCACCCACTGCATAGGGTGCTGGTTTAAGGGCTGAGGTGCGGAAAAAAGATGCAGGAGAGCTGCTCTCAGCCTTTGAGGGGCTTCATGAGTTCCCTGAAACAGGGGTACCCCTGTTTTGATGTGCCGTCTCTACAGCAACCCCAGGAGAACAGGGTATGTCTGTAAGGACGTGTAGAACTTCTACAAAGCTGCTCCTCTGTCAGGGATGTGGTGCTCCTACAGCTGTAACTCTGGATGAGGGGAGGGGGGACCTCCAGAATCCCCCTTCAACTTGGCAAAGAAGGACTTCAATTGGAGAATAAAGTCCAGGAGCACGAAAGAAAGCCAACACTCAAACGTGTGATCCTCTGTCCCCCATGTCCAAAGCCTTTGTTACACCTCCCTCCTTCCAGGCTTCCCGTTCTGGTGTCTCCTTCCTTGAGCCCTTTCCCTTGCTTTCCAAGGGGACCACCAAGAAGTCTGCTGTTACCACCACGTCACACAGAAGTGGTCTGCGTGCCTTATTATTTAACAAGTGAGAAGGCAGACAGCTTAGAGGCGAGGCAGAGTGACAGGGCTGAGAGAACGTGGTCTACCTGACGGCCAGGTGGCAGCAGGCACTTGTTTCAACTCTTTGCACCTCGGTTTCCCTATCTGGAAGAAGGAGATAATGCCCTCTGTAACGCACAGAAATTTCGGAAAGATCAAGTGAGCTCCCATGTGTTAGGTGAAGACACGGGCACACTGCAAGGACACACACACACCACGGCAGCGTGGAAATGGAGGTAGATTTACACAGGCCAATTTGCAGGCTGGGGCAAGAGGAAGAAGGGACTGTGGCTATCAACATCCTTGTATATGAAGGCTACTCCTAAATCCGCGTTCAGTGGCAACGCTCGAGGACGATGAAGAGGCTCTTCTCGGTGCTCTGGGGGAGGAGCTGGAACAAGCCATGCCCTGGGAGGCTGGGCTAACTGCCAGCGTGCGGCTTCAGAAGTGACAGGAGGGTTTCCATCTTACCATGCCTCACTTTGAGATGGAAAGTGTGAAGAGACCCACACCCGAGCCTTCCTTCTTCCACCTAACTTCCTGCTGAGGTCCAGCTGTCCCCGAGTGTAAGAGCAAGGCTGTACTTCAGAGGCGGACGGGAGCGGGCGCCACGGCAGACGCCATAGAGTGCAAGCTAAGGTGGGGAAAGAGTGGGAGGGCTTTTTCCCTTCTATTATCTACTGTGATGGGTTGAATTGTGTCCCCCAGAAGACATGTTCAATCCTAACCCCCACCTCATGATGTGACCTTATTTGGAAATAGGGTCTTTGAAGCTGTGAGTAACTAAGAGGCCAACCTGGAATAAGGTGGGCCCTGATCCGATAGGGCTGGTGTCCCCATAAGGAGAGAACTGGACACGAGCAGACAGCCAGCCAGAGGGGGGAAGGCCCACGGTGGCCGGCCACCACTGGCGGGGAGGATGGAGGACTTCAGAGGGCGCGCGGCCCTGCCGGTCTCAATCTGGACTTTTGGCCTCCAGAAAGGGGAGACTAAATTTCCGTGGTAAGCTAACCTTATGGTTTTGCATTTGTTATCCCAGTTCAGACAAGCAGAAGGACAAGGGGAGGGGACATGTGAAGTCAGAGCTACTCGGAAATGAGTGTAAATCGCCTGTGCGCAGGCTGTTCCAGGAGCTTCGGCTGATTCTCAGATTAGTGAGCTGGCACCTCGGAAGCCAGAGGTGTGGACCCCATGGAAAAGGGACACCCAAGAAGGAAACCGTGACAGGCTGGGGGTGGAGTCTGCCTAGGGCAAGGGGCGCATGGTTGAAAGGCGAGAAGCACCTGTCTGCTGAGGATTTCCCAGGAAACAAAGAATGCAGTG
>JAQZBX010032910.1:0-25631 GCA_029593785.1 Cabassous unicinctus | reverse complement strand
TGGAACTTAATAGATGGTTTTCCTGTTACTCATCATTACATTTGTCCAACTTGCAGTATTGAAGAGATGGTATCCTCAAAATCCCTCAATATCAAGACTGGGCAGTAATTTTCTTTTTCTAAATATTCTGCCAGTGGACTTTCTTCCTATCTGAGAAAATGGGAGGGATAGTAGTCTCCAAAGAGAAGAAACAATGTCAGTGATTTTGATTGAAAACTTTTACAGCTGAAAGGATTTGAGTTGAGAAACCACACACACAGAACACAGTCTCAGTTGTGGAGTGGCAGGGCTGTCTGTCCGTCAAACACCATCTCATCCAGCACCCTTTTGACTCATGCATGATCCGGAAAATTTGAGGAAGAATAAAATAAAACAAACTTACAAACAAAACTTGTACTCCCCAAAGACACGGGATCATTCTGACATTTTGATAAATGTCGGGAGTCTTAGGAATCTAGATGCTATGCTATTTCTAGTAATGTTGGGCAGCATATTTAGGGACTGCTGTGCAACTTATACTGCATTTTTCCCTTAACTTCTTCCAGATTAGGGAAGCAAGGCTGAAGTTTCCAGCGGCTTGCCCTAATTCATGCAGCTGTTCTATGGAAAATCCAGGGTCAGATCTAAATCTCTTTTTCTTTTACTGGGGACTGAATCATGTCCCCACAAAAAACACATTCAAGTCTGCATTCCTGTGTGTGAACCCATTTGTAAATAGAACCTCAGGAGAAGTTATTAGTTAAGGTCTGGCCAACCTGAAGGAGGGTGGGCCTTAATCTAATATGACTGAAATCCTTATGAACAAAGGAAATTAGACTCGTAAGCAGAACGCAGAAGTTAGTGGAAATCAGAGAAGATAGAATGAATGAGGCTCACCATGTGACAGAGGATTGCCAGACTGCTACAGACTCTGTGAGAAAGCATGTCTTGCCACTACTTTGATGTTGGACTTCCAGTCTCCAAAACCATGAGAGGAAAATTCCTGTAGCTTAAGCCCACTTATTGTGTGGGGTTTGTTACAGAAACACTACCAAACTAAGACATCTACTAAAAATACACTTTTGACTCATCATGTCCCATGTGTGTGTGTTTTCTACCCTAATAGAATGTCCTGGTAAGCTGAGTAGGTCCTGTGAATTTCTCACTACACTTAGTACAATGCCCAGGATATTAGTTCATGCTGTCATCTTTTATTTATTTTGGAATATGCACCCATATTTCTGTGAAGATTCCATTGACTTTGAATCATTTTCCCTGAGCTTTGGATTATAGAAAAGAATGGAAAAGGAAACAATCTCGTAATACATTTGAGAAGATGGCACCACATGAAATCCACCCTTGCCTGGCTTGCCCGTAGCGCTCCAGCACAGCAACAATCTGATACCACTTCTTGCCAGCTCAGAGATGAGTCATTCATTAATTTTTTCTTGATCCTGCTATGAAAAGAACACTGGTCCGGGAATCGGGAATCCTGTGTTCTGTCCTCCCTAAACCTTGTGGTACCATCAGGGCTAAGTTGTTGAACCTACGTAAGCTTTAGTCCTCCCTTCTGTAAAATAGGCTGAATTAGAAAAGTGGCTTTTAGACTAATTTTTATCTAGGACCACTTTCTTCAGCTAAAATCTGAGCAAAGTTTGGAGGAGGTGAAGCAACTTACTCAACACTACCTAATCCATACTCATTGCCCCCAGATATTACCACCACAATTGCCTGTACCTTGGGAAATCCACTGGATTATGGTTGATGATCACAGAACAAGGTGCCCTCTAAGACCCATCTCTTATGTTCCATAGATTCTAGAGGGTGAAGATAAAATATCAGCTCTACTATCTACTAGTGGTATGACCTTGGATGACTTGCATTAAATCCAAGGGCCTCAGTTTCCACATCTACAAAATGAAAGAGGCAGGATAATGATGACTACAATGACAATGACAACAACAAAAGTAATTAACAATAGTTCAGTGTTTACTGCATTCCAGGCACTGTTTTAATAGCTTTATATGCATTAACTCATTAATATCTGTCTCGTGTCAGCTCAGAATGAGCAGGCCTGACAGGGATTACAACTCAGAAACTGTTCTTCTGGTTTGTCTGGTACTGACAGGTTGATGTCACGAGCTGATTTGCAGAGAGGGCTGCTTGGTGGCCCCCAGACAGAGGTGCCAAGGACCAAGTCTGTGTTTGAATTGTTATATAGGCCTGCTTCTGAGGCAGCAGAGATTATCCTGGCAGGTGAATTGACCTGAAAGAAGGTTACCTTACAAACAGTCCTAAACCTTATGTGATGTTGTCTGAGCAGCACCTGGAAGGTACGAATGGTAACATGACTCACAGCTATCTCTCTGTCTTAGTTTTCCGGGGCTGCACTGACAAATACCACGCAATGGGTTGGTTTAAACAACGGGAATTTATTGTCTCACAGTTTTGGAGGCTGGAAGTCCAAAATCAAGGTCTCAACAGGCCATGCTTTCCCTCTGTGACTGTAATGTTCTGGTGCTGACTTGCTGCAATCCTTGGGGCTCGTTGGCTTATATCCCTGCCTCCACACATGGTGATCTCTCTCTCCTTGTGTCTGCTCCTCTGGTTTCTGATAACTTCTGGATTCTACTTCCATGTCCAATTTCCTTTGCTTATAAGGACTTCAGTCATATTGGATTAAGGTCCATCCTCATTCAGTTTGGCCACTCCTTAACTAGCACTAATGTCTTCAATGCTCCTATTTGCAAATGGGTTCACATCCAAAGGATTGGGAGTTTTATATATGTCTTTGTGGGTGACATGTTTCAATCACCAACAATCTCCTAACTGGTGTCACACTCTCTGAAATCCCATCACTCATGACATCTCCATGTGGGTGCCATTTTGTTCCCCAGGTATCTGTTTTTAAATCTGTCCACACCAAAGTAGAGGTTCCTTCAAATTAAAGTTCAGTCGATTCTCAGCCATCAGCCCCCTCTCCAAATATAACACTAGAGAAGTTTCAGTCTAGGACACCCTAGTATTTTCTTATCAGGAATTGATACAGCAATTAAGACCAGGGGTTTTTAGAACTGGAAAGATCTGGGGTCAAATGCCATCTATAAATTGACAACCCCCAATTTTCTCTTTCCAGACAATACTTTTTTCCACCAGTTTCAAGGTTGCATACCAGTTGCCTACTTGACATCACCATTTTAAGTGTAGTGGACATCACAAAACTGTCATGCCCTAGCTGAATACCTGCCTGATCTTCTGCCCTAAACTTGCTGTACCATAGCCTTTTCCATCTTAGATGGCAAAACCAGCCTTCCTGTTGCCCAGGTCAAAGGCTTGTAGTTACATTTCACTTCTCTTTCTCACATCCCAAATCTAGTTTTCAGAAAATTCTGTTTACTCTATTTAAAAATATATCCAGAATATAGCTACTTTGCATGATTTCCACCCTCCTCTCCCAGCAGCTAGAGTGACCTCTGTATTATCTCCCATTTCACTCAGATTACAGGCCACAGTCCCTACCTCAGCCTATAGGCCGCTTTGCCTCTCTGGATTCGTGTCCTACCCTGCCTCCATCCATTTATGCTACATCAGGCTTCTTGCTGGCCCTCAATTCACCAGGCTCAGGCCCACCTCAGTGCCTTTGCCAGAGCTGGTAGCTCTCCTTGGATGCACGTCCCCAGATCTCTGCATGACAAACTTCCCACCTCCTTCAGCCTGTCCTCAAATATCATCTCAATGAATCCCATGCTATACAAAATTGAAACACCCAGCTTTTCCAATTCCCCTCATTCCTTGTTCAAAGAATGTATCATTTTCTAACTCATGAAATGAAACAATTCCCTTGTTACGTCCATAGTTTATTTTCTGGCTTCCCTGCTAGAATGTAAGTTCCTTGAGAGAGCTTTGTTTTGCTCCTTGCTGTCTCCCAAGAACCTGGAGCAGTGCCTGGCACACCGTAATGAGTGTTCAACAAATATGTGGGAAGCAAATGAATAGATGGAAAAATAACTATTATATTTCCTAGCTACACAAACTTGGGAAAGCCATTTGCCAGTCTGAGCTTCAGCTGTAAGATGGCATTCATATTAGCTATTTCAGAGGATTGTTATGAGAATTAAATGAGTATAGCTTGTATGAAGACAGAGGGACTATGTTTATCTTGTTCATCATCATCATGTCCATGCCCAGCACATAATCATTCTCAAAACTAGAATGTCCTAACAGTGCCTTCTCACAGCTTCTAATCCTCTCCAACATGTTTGATTAGTCAAGGAATAAAGAGTTTAACATAGAATAGGGACTTACCTGCCTGTTGGAAGAGCTGGTGGGAGGACAGGTGTCAGGGAAACTGTCACTGTAGGTCAGGGGATATGTGGCTGAAGGTCAGAAAAGTCAACACAGATCTCAGCCTAAAGCACTGAATCCAATGGTTTTCAAAAGCTTGCTTGGAAGTTACTATAACTCTCAGAACATTTGAGAAGCTTCTCTAACAGTCTTAGTCTGGAGCCATGAAGGAGGTGATTCTCAGGAACTTGCTGGGAAGCTGATGTGATGCTCTCATCTGCACAATCATCTGGCTGCCAGGATAGAAAATCGGGCTTTCATTTCACTTCCATCTTCCAAACATTGCAGAAGTCCTTCTCACTGGCAAAATCTAACCCAGAAAGACATGGTGATGGTACCCAGCTGACAATGGACAATGCAGCAACCATTCTCTACACAGCAGCCAAATGATCTTCAAATTCTAAAACATAATGTTTTACAGCCAAGCTTTGAATGGTTCAGTGACTTGCAATTTTTCTTATGATAAAACCCAAATTGGTCCCCATCACCCATAGAACTTATCTGATATTTCTTCCACCTATCTACTCTATTTCATCTCATCCCAGTCTTCTCTTTACTCACTGTAACTCAGCCAAAAGAATTTTCATTCTGTTTCTCCAATATGCTAAGCATTTTTCTTGCCTCAGAGTTCTTATTAGTCCCTTTGTCTGGAATGCTTCTTTCCTGGATTTTTTCCATTCTTTTATAGCAACACCCTATCTAAAGAGTCCTCTCCTAGTTATTCTTTACCACCTCTCTTATTTCTTCCAGTGCTTTTTTATCCCAATCTGCTCTTATCTTTTCTGCTTGTTAATTATTATCTATCATATTCATTATAATGTAAGCTCAATGAAAGCAGGTACAATATTGCCAATTAACCCCTAGTTTCCTGTCCTGACTTAGTCATCAGTTATCTGCTTGGAATATAGTTCATCATAGACTAAGTCCACTGCTTCAAACAATCAGGGGCATTAGTTTCTTCAATACCCAACAGCTTACAACCATTTTAACAATCTTAATGGAAGTTCAAAAAAATATAAGGACAAGACCTGCTCAGTGCAATGCTTAAACATTTTAGTACATTCCAAGTTAAGCATTCTAATACAACTTGAACTCTCCAACTTTCTACTTCTGATGCCCTACAACGTCTCTCCTTCCTCCCCCTTGCAATAGTAAAAAGTATGATATTAATTTCATTAATTATAACTGTACCCTCTCTCCCAAATCTACCTCTCAAAATCTTCTCCATTAATCAGCACCCATTTCAAATGTCCTAAGAATTCTTTCTTTTCTCAGCACCCACAGCTCTTTATTGCTGCTCTCACTACAACACTTGTCATGGCCAGCCTATTAATTGATTAATTTGTGTGCATGATTGTCACTGCTGAGAGATTGCATGTTCCTTGAGGGCAGGGATTCTGCCCTTCTGGACAGGGATTGCTTGGTCCTGCTCATTTTATAATCTCCAATGGTTAGCATGTAGAAGGCACTAAGCAAGCATTCATTGAATTGTACTGAACTCCTTCTGAATGCAAAGTGCAGGATAAATCCCACTTAATTACAGGATCTTAAAGACACTTAATAATACTGCTTAAAGATCCATGAAGCAGAATGCCAGCTTTCTCTCTTGATTAATGGAATTTTCCAACCATTCATCTCAGCTTTCTATTTACCCCTTGCTGTGCTGTTTTGTGTTGACCTCCACATTATGCAAGAGCATGCCACCTTGTTTTCTCAATGAATCCTCATAAATAGGATATATTTCACTGGTACCTGGTGTGCCCAGCACTAACCCTTTTCTGCAAAGCTGACTGGCTTTGTCACATTCAAATATTTATATGAACACATTATTCCCCTGTCCCTCCAAAGTCTAATTGGCACTAATTAGCAAATAAATCAAACTGAATTTTCCATTAAACATGCTTTCATTCATGTCAGCATTTACTTGTTTGGATTTAGCAGAGGAAAACAGGAACAATAAATATTAGCAACTAGTTTTTCATTATTTAAGATAAAAATAAATAAGAATGTGTTCAATATGGAGGGAAGTCTTTTTTTTAAATTTTTGAATAATAATTTGTATGCACTGATGGTTTCTGAAGGAAAGGACCCTCGACTGAAAGTAAGAGATACTGATAATAACTACCAACTACTGAATAACTACTATATGCCAGACAATATGCTAAATTATTTCTAATCTTCACAATATTGCATGACAAGTAATTATCTCCATTTTACAGATTAGCAACATGACTTTTCTAAGAATTAAGTAACTTGACCAAGATCACAGAGATGATATGAGCCTAAGCTGGGACTTAAATCTTGGTCAGTCTGAATCCAAAGCCCAATCTTTAATCCTAGTCTCTGTAGCATTCTATACTGAACTTAGCCTTGTTATAGATTGTGGTTTTGATCCCAATTCTTTATCCCTCCCATATCCATACCCTTTGTCCCTTGACTTTGTGTTAAGTTATGAGACTGGCTTTGGCCAACTGAAGGAGGTAGGAGTTCTAGTTTTGAGCCGAGGCCTTAAGAGGTTGACATGCTTCTGCTTACTACCTTGTTGGTCTGCTAAAGCCATTAGGAGAAATTGCCTAGACTAGCCATCTGGTTTCAGAAGAGAATGAGAGTCACGTGGGCCAGAGCTGTATTTAGCTTAGCCCCCAGCAGGCCACACACACGTGAAGGCACCCAGCTGAGCCCAGCCTGGATCAGTCACCCTCGTACTCAAGAGGAATGAGAAATGATTATCATTTTAAGCACTGAATTTTGTAGTTGTTTCATTCACAGCAATAGCTAATTGACACAGTCATCATTAGCTCCACAAATGCGCATAATAATACTTGCACCTGTTTATTAAGAGCTTACTATGTAAGAGGCACAGAGCTACTTTACATACGTACATCATCCTTTCAAATCTTTCACAAAATCCTTGAGGGTTTTACAGTTGGGGACACTGAATAGAGTTGAAATATCTTACTCATGTTCACACAGTTAGTGAAAGGCAGAGCTGGGATTCAAACCTAAGTCTGTCTTAAATCCAAAGTTGTGTTTTCTGTTATATTGAATTGACTTCATAATCTGAACTTTTTTGGAAAATAATCATATTTCTCTTGTTCTCGTTTTCTTCAACTGCAAACTAGATGGACCTAACTAGATAATATTCTTCTTCCTAAGTTCTGTGGTTCTATCTTCCTACAGCCAAAGTTATTTGAGGCAAGTTTGACTTAAAATATTGTATCCAATTTGATGATGATGATGATGATGACATAGAGACTCAATACCGCATAGATGAAGCCAAGAATCAGAACTGAGATGATTGCTAGAAGTAAGCATGAAATTTAGTTCTGACAACTTCCAGATAAGATGGCAGAGTAACTCTGGGTCACAATCTTCCTTCCTGTTTTCTGAAACAATCAACAACAACAAAATATTAAATGTCAGAAAAAAAAAAAAATCCACTGGCAGCAAGCAAGAGAGAAGCTAGACGTAATGTTAAGCTCATACATGTTGCTGCCAAGGAAGACAATGATTATCCCTGACAGTTCCTACTCTTGATCCCAGTGCTTAGAAGTGGTACATGAAAATAGAGAAAGAAAATAAAATTCTGAGATGTCTTACCAATACCCCCTAATATGAGGTAATCATTAGGCAGACCAAGGAAACACATTTTTAAAATATCTCTAGAACTGGGAAACACTACTTATCCTTGAAGATTTCAGGATCTTAGCAGAGGCAAAAAAAAAGTGCTGCTGGGGCTTAATTTTTTCCCATGCATCTATGGTGAGTTGGGAGAATGATACAAAGCTTACTCATTTCCACTCATGGAGATGAGATACACATTCTGACTATGCTTTAGAAATGTTGATATAGGGCATTTTTTTAAAAAAATTCAGAAGAGAAAGCAACATTGTAGTCTCTCCCTCCCACTAAAGCTACTTGGCCTCAGAGGAAAGGTAGGTTTCCAAATAAATTAGAAATACAATGGGAAGCCAGAGTTGCCCATGACAAGCTTGAGCAAAATGATCAACAAAATGACATAGCTTTAATGCAAAATAGCTATAGCTAAACACCCTCTCAAAGATGCATCCAAGCATGGTACACAAAAGTCAGATGAACAATTCTAGAAAACAACACAACCCAAGGAAGAGAAGAAAGTTTCCTGCAAGTGCTTCATACCATAAAAGATATTAAGAAGAATATGGATTCAAGAATCAAAAGCTCAAAAATGAACAAATAAGAGAACTATATGAGAAAGGAGATATGAAACAAAACAGTACCACTGTAGTAGAACTAATATATAAACTAGGGCCAAAAAAGAAACAGACAAGCTATATCAGAAAATTGAAATTAGTGACCGAAGAAAGCCTTGTGCATTGTCAATGAAAAGGGAGAAAAGATTAACGTTCTTAGAAAGCACACAATACATGGGGCAGACAAAGACATGAAATCATAGAATAATTTGTGTACTTGAAAGAGGGAACTCTGAAATAAAGGAAGAATTGAATATTGAGAACAGAAGAGTACAGCATGTTCGCAGAAAATAGTGATCGATATGTGGGGAATTACTGGGCATCCAGGCATAAAAAGAAAGATGTTTATAAGGAAAAAAGTCAGATTTACCTCAAAGTTCTCTAGCACCAGTCAGTACCAGAAGGCAATAGGGCAAAGTACACAAAATTTTAAAAGAAAATTAAACACTGTCTAATGGTACATCAAATGCAGAGCAACAACAGACGATATATTGTCTCAAACGTGAACCCTTCTTGTCAAAAATAATTGATGAAATTCTGTCAACCAAAAAGGCATGGTAGAGAACTTGGCAAAATTGAGTTCTGATTTCAGACAGAAGGCAGAATTTGAGAGTGACGAACTTGGATATTTAGCTGAGGAGATTTCCAAGTTAAATATGGAAAGTACAATCTGGTGTCAAATAAACCAAAATAAAGTTCCCATGGCTAAGGAAAAAAAAAGGCATGGTAAAAGGACTAGTAAAGAACTAAAGAGGTGTTTGTCTTAAATTCAGAAAAACCTTCAGATTTAGTTCAGTTTCTTTCACTTTTGCTAAAGTGAAAGAAAATTCAATATAGTTATTTAAAATAACATGTAAAGTAATCCATAATAGAAATATGCAAAAGCATCCTAGTGGAAGATAGGAATATAGTTTTTCTACTTATTCTCATAGCTATATCTGTAATAGAGATGTCTTGAATACTTAATGGGAATTGATAAGTATTAATGTTAGTATTTCTAGGTTGTGTTTTTTAGATTTTCTTTTATTTGTTGATGTATCTGGATTTTTAAAACTTAGCATATGTAAGTGTACAGTAAAGTCAAGTCATTATTATATTTAAAGAGCAGGAGGAAAAAAGTAGGTCTTAGCTTCCTGAAAGGCAAGGCAAGTAGAGGTTTTTGTTTCAGAGACGGATAAAGGAAAACATCCATTAGTGTGGGATGGTAGAAGATGCATCTACTTTGGAGCTAGGAATCCAATCTTGGAGCTCTCTGCACCTTTGTAGACATTAGGTCTCTTGCTTTACTCTCTAAATCTTAGTTTCATAGCCTGTAAGTTTGGGGACATGTTGCTACCTCACAGTGTGGCTATAATGAAATTAAATGGATGAGATCACGGTTACCCTGTGAGCCTGTCCACCTCCTGCCCCTCTAGTGTCCAGATTTTCCAAGCCAAATCTTGGATTTAATGATATTTAGTTGGGAATAAAATGAGAAGAAAATGCAAAAGAACAGAGGATGGCAGTTGTGGTAGAATCAGTTATTTGCCTCCGATTTCTTCAGAAAAAAATTGTTCAAATGATTTATTTCTGCAGATGTGTCTTCCCTGGTTCCCTTTATATGTGGTCTGGGTAGGGCTGAAATCGTCAATCTAGAAGTAGAGCATATTTGCTTGCCTAGAGTGATTTATGTATAAACATGTAACACATGCCAGACGGAGTGAACAGAGGACCTTTAAAAGGCCTGATAAAAATGTTCTCTTCTACTGGACATGAATCTAAAAGATTGAAGTCTGGAACCACTGTACCATCTTGCCACTTTAAGGGAGAGGCCATCTGAGAATGCAACTGACACAAAGGCCATAAGGATATAATTTGACTCTTGGATCTGGCTAGGCCCAAATATTTAGTTACATGAACTAAAAAGTTCCCTTTTATTTGGAGGAGGAAGGTTTGGTTTAGGCCATTTGTGGCAAAAATAATCCTATTTCATTTCCTTCCTCCCTCCCTCCCTTCCTCATTTTTCCTCCTTTCCCCCCTCTCTTTCTTTTTTTCATATGTACGGGTCCGAAAGTGAGAGAAGCAGAAGAACATTGAGAAGTATTTCTGAAAACTATTGGTTTCCAGAATGGGGATTACTCAAGGTTCAAGAAATACAAGCAGATGACTTAATATTATTTTAAACCTAGCTTTGTTGGTATGGATTTCATTTATTTCACATTTCACCACTCTGGGTCTCAGGATTTGTGACTTTATTGATAAAACACTGAAGACCACTCTCCCTTTACTTATTATGTTCTCTTAGCCAGCAAAGCCATGCCTTCTTTGCTGCAACAGCTCCCTCTGTTTGCTTAACTCCTAACCTCTAAGACCACTCAGATCTGGAGTTCCATCATCCATTAAGACCACTCAGATCTGGAGTTCCATCATCCACTAATTACAATGCCTACCCACTACCACCAAAATGGACTCACTGCTGCTCCCCCATGTTTCAATGACAGCATGCTCTTTCCTCTCTCATTACACTTGCCACGTGGTAATGTGATTCTCTCCTGCTAGACAGTATGCTCCTTGAAGACAGGGATTGACTCACATATATTTGTAATTTTAGCACATATCACACATCTGGCACATAGTAGGTATGCTGTGTATCTTTTGTTTACCCCTCCAAATCCACTCTACACCCTTACCTACCCTATCTTCTTCCCCAGGACACTGACCTGTAAGGACTTCATCAATAGGACCACTTTCCCTGTGGTTCTAACTTGGGTTCAGCTAATAGAAATAGGCAGGAGATAAGAGAGTAAGAGAAAGTGAGGTGGGATGTTTTTCCCTCAGCTCTTCCCAGCCAACCTGCTGTGAGTTGCCTCTGTCTCTCTGCTTAAGACCACAAATACCTCTCGGGCTTCTAGGTACCACTCTCTCCCCCGGCCTATTCAGATCTAGGAGTGATGAAAGTCCTCTTTCCAGCCCCAGGGCACTGCACTCTCCTTTGTCTGTTTCCATGAACCCTGGCCATACTTTCATTAAACTCTCCTTACACTGGCTTTCTAACTGGTCACTGACTGGAGATACGTACGTAATCAATATGTTTTAAAGAATCAGTGACTGAAAGGAAGATAAAAATAGGGATCAGAGGTAATGGGTAGTTGCCATGAACAGTACTGGACTGTCCAGATTTGCCTTTATTGTGGTGTGTGGGTGTGCCTGCCTGGTTTGAATGAGCACAGTTAAGGCAGATGGGCTGCATCAACTGGAGCTAAGGATAAGGAGTGCTCATTAGGGTCCGGAAGTCAGCCAAAGGTCAGGCACTGAAAGTTAGACCACATTTGCTGAGACAACAGTGGGGAGAGACAAGGAATGAGCAGGAGATAAAGTGGTGAGTGAGGGTGATCAGAGACACAAATAACCCAGGTCAAAGCAGACAAGGAGATGACAGGAAGTGCTGGATTTAGACAGAAAGAAGGAAGAGATGGGTCAAAGTACATCTGTAGAGTGGGGTTCATTAGGGGAGGCCTCGTGAGTGTTGGCCCCCTGCCCCTGCCTCCTTTCCCGTGTGACTTTATGGGGGGTGTGTGAATGAGTTTAACAGGTGCTTGCCACATCTTTCATTCCCATCACCATGAAACTGTACACACACACACAATTCTACACCACAAGTTCATAGTTGGCATGAGTCTTTTGGGGTATCTGTAAAGGTGTCAGCTGTGATTTCCAGGGAATACACTCTTAGAAATTCCATTTTCCTGTTTCTTTCAAATAAAATCAAAGAAACCTGCACCTATTTCTTGGCTTACCCAGTGTCTGTCATCATGATCTGTTTTCTTTTCTGCATCTGAATCGATCTGTGTAGCCTCAGGGAACAGCCTTCTGTGTTAGTTCCCTCCTTCCACCACTGTCAAAAAGCCTCTGTGAAATGGAATTGACAAGGTTTATGGCATTTTCTGTTATTTCATTATCAAGGGTTTCTTAGTCAATAATGTCAGACGCTCATACTTTCACAGACCTCCTCAGTCTCACTCTCCTTCCCAGCCGGGATTCTAATGTTGCTTCTGATTGAACTATTTAAATAAACTCACATTTTAGCTTGCTTTTACCAGATTCATTCTTAATAACTGTTATTATCCCATATAATTACAATAATCACTTTGGCTCAGAGTAGCTCACAACATTAGCCTTCAGCCCAATAGACCTTGGCAATTGTATTTGGCAGAAGGTCTAGGGTGGTGATGGTGAGAAAATAGCTGGATCTGAGTGGGTCGGAGCTATGGAGAAAAGTCAAGAAAGCTTAGGACTTCCCAGTGTAGCAAAAGGAAAGGTTCAAGACAACCCCATCAGGGTCTTGAGATTGGGATATAGTACAGTAAACACTTTAATTTTATAGTCTCTGAGGTCAGACTAAACATCTAATGTTTAAATCCCACACCTGGCATATCTCAATATGCTCACCTGTAAAATGAACACAATAAAATAAATGTCTTTCCCCACAACTATCAGTTGTTTAGGTTGTGATTAACCTGTACCTGAGCTATACCATTTGTTAAAAGTTTTGGGTATCACCCTAGTCATACAACCTTAACAATGGTATCTTATTGTTTTTTTGTGAAGATTAAATAGGTTAATCAACATAAAGTCCTTAGCACTATATATGGCACATAGAAAACACTCACTGAATACTGGTTGCTGTTATGACTGTTATTTTTATTTTTATTATTATTTCTCAAAGTTTGGCCAGAGAGAGTCCATCTGGTTTACAGATATTTATGTCAAGAAATCCTTATAACAACCATTAAAATTATGAGTATTATCACATTTTATAGGTGAATAAACCAAGATTCAGAGAGGTTGAGTAAAATGCCAAAATTACAGATCTAACAAGCGGCAGAGATAACATTTAAACCCTGGTCTGGTTCTTGCACCTCTTTTCTATACTATATTACTTTGGACTTAAGTATTTTTAAAATCTGGAGAAAAAAGTTGAGGTCAGAACATCTGTGATGGTATCAAAGTCAGATGCTAGAAAGTAGGATTGGAAATGCTTAAATTCCATAGGTTCCAGTCTAGCCCTGGGAGCAGAGGCTGCAAACCAGTAAACAGTCAGTCCCAACTGCATAGGTGAGAGTAAAACACAAAAGGAGTAAAGCAATTCAAACCTTTGGCCAGCTCCTTTTTTAAGAGATGTAGTGGGATGCTACCAAAGCACGAGTCCCCAGCTCCTGGGTGTGTTGATGGCTGACAGCTCTCAGGTGAGTTCCCCTCTGAGCCCTGTCATCAGCTGAAGAGAGCTAAGTCGTTCAAGGTCAAGCACCTTCCTGAGCACAGCCCACATGCAATACTGGGTCATACAGGGGTATAAAGATCCATTTCCTTTTTGTCAATGTGAGGCACCTCTGCAGGTCAATCCAGCTCCAGAACTCAGAGAAAGCAGATGATACCTTTGTTGTGACTGAATCTCTGTCAACAACCCCTCTGTCAATCCTGCTTGCTTCACTTCTTCACAGGTGTTCATCCTAAGAGCAGTACCCAGTAAGCTTCTTGCACACAAATCTGTGTAACAGGGTCTATTTCCCAGGAAACCTGAACTACTGTATGGGGTAAAGCATGCAACTTTCTTATGGAAAGTGCTCCAGTTAATCTCTATATTTCTAAGACAATTCCAGTGGTTTGTAAACTATTTATTATAGTATCAGTAAGTATATTGGGACACAATACATACTAGTAGCACTTTCATAAGAGTCAAAATGGTTTTTTTTTTTTTTTTTCAAGTGAGTAGTTTAACCACTGTTGAGGGATAAGTCAGTGCTCTAGGCATAGATCCAGATCGGAATGAGTACGTCCATTAGCAGCATTTTAGCTCCAGGGTCTTGGATGCTCATGACAGTGTGGAGAAATCTTAATTACAGCTAAACCAATGGTGAGGTGCTATCCCTCCTCTCAGTGTTTACGAGGCTTCTTTCTCCTAGTCCTTTATACAGGCCTGGGAAAGTTGCCTTTGCAGCCAGGTCCCTGTAGCCACAGACTTGCCCTCCAGGTGCCACAGCAGTGAGAGAACATTCCTGAAACTCTTCTGGGTGAGAAGATGGCATGGCACAGTTTTGTACTTCTCAGAGGTGAGGTGTGTGAAGGGCAGAGCTCAGCCATCTTCAGGTTTGGGAAGATGGATGGTTTGTCTTCACCAAGCCTATCAAGTCTCTGACCAAATCCACTCACCTCCAGGCATGACAACAACCTTCTCCTGACATGCTGTATACGTCATTCTTCATCTCCATTTTTTGCTCCAAAAATCCTGCATGTTCTTTAAGGCTTATTTGAAATGTGACCACCAATGCCATCCAGTCAGAATCAATTAATTCTCTAAGGAATCTACATAAATCTAAACTTTTTGGGAAAACAATCGTATGTTAAACATGCTTATATCCTTAGATATAGGAGTTTCACCTCTGGAGTTCTACCCTAAGAAAATAATCCAAAATGTATAGACAGAGATTTTCAATACAAAGATACAGAAAGAAATGTAAAAATGCTAGGCATGACCACAAAAACCAACTTTTAATTTTTTTTCCTTTCATTGTCTGTCTTCTCTCAGTAGAATTTAATTCTGTCAGATCAGAGATTGTGTTTGTGTTTTCACTGCTAAATTTCAGTATCGAAAACAGTTCTTTGCACATGGTAAATGCTCAATAAATATTCAATAAATGAATAAATGACTTCCCAAACATTTAGAAACTATCTGGAAAAAAACAAAATTTTGTTGATTTATAAAGACGACAGAAAAAGAGATTATTGTCATATTTCTGGTTGGAAGAAAGTTAACATTGTAAAGACACCAGTTTTCCCTAATAATCTACAAATATACAGCATTTACACTCAGAATACTAATTTCCATTTTTTGGAACTTGAACAATTAGTCTAAATTTCAACTGAAAGAAAAGAATAAAATGACTTTTTAAAGAAGAGAAATAGGGAGGTATAGGTTTTGCCAATTTAAAAATAGATGGATAGATAGCTAGATAGCTAGATGGAAAGATAGATTATAAAGTTACAGTGATCAAAATGGTATGGTACTGAAAGGATAAATTGGTTGATCCATGAGCTTTTGACTCATTGAGGTATAAAAACATGCAATGTGTTTTTGCCACAATCATATCAACTGTACCCTGTTAAGTCCTCCTTTCCCACTGGTTAGCAGCTATTTTAAACATTATGATTTTTAAAACAAACTCTTTTCAGACCAGTCCATTCTAAAGCTTTAATGTCAAACTCTTACCCTCCATCTACCCTCCAGTACAGACTCAACTCCAGGCTCCAGGGTCTTTGAGAGGAAGAGAAGTGAAGTCTTTGTGTACAAACCCTTTGTCTTCCCAACTCTAGGGAAACATACTGTGAGATCCACAGACTCATGCAAATTAACTGTGGAAGTTTCAGCTGCTACTAAAGTAGTTAGTAAACCCCAACGAATCTATTGTTACATTCAAGCCTAACAGCTATCTTCTTGGTGACTTAGAATAGCACATTTTTGAGTGAGCAAAATGGCAAGCTGGGCCTTTTAGCACATTTCTGGAGATATTGCATGCGACATTAAGTCCGTTTTCAAAAATTCAAGTGTGAAGTGGATAAAAGGAATGTCATTATATGATAAGCATTCACCATCTTCTTTCTTGTGCCCCCATGTTTTCTAAGGGTGGAGACTAATTGATTGCCAGGTCAATTCTTGGGGGGAAAGAGAAGAGATTTGAGGCAACTGTGAGCAGTGCAAGAGAAGTTGAAAGTGATGTGGGGAAAAGGGGTTTTTAAGGATTTCTGTTGGTTACCATGAGTGCAGCCACCCTCTTGCTGTCATTACTATTTCTGAGACATGCTACACTAAATATTACAATTGCTTTGAATTATGTTTTGTGTGACTGACTGTATATAGGCTATACAAGACCTTTCTTTTACCAAACATGCCCTTCTACCAAACCATTTGGAAGAAGAATCATTCCAAATGGTTTTGATGCCCTGATGTTGAAACAGTAAAACTGTGATCTCTAATTAAATGCTCTGGGTGGTTTCCCCACCCAGAATCTGCCCTGAAATTATTTCAGTTCTAAAAAAAACCCCTTGAATTTATTCTCTAAAATTCTAGGTTCATGTTCCCGATTTACTTTACTCATTGTACAACCAAACTGCAAGCCTCTTGAGGGCAGGAGGGATGTGTTATCTTCTTTTTATATTGCCAGGCTTCTAGCCATTGATCACCTGGGGCACATAGCAAATACTCAATACGAGTGAATAAGTGTGTATGGCTTCAGCCATTCTCAAGAAATCCTTTATTTGTCTTAATAAAGTCCTGGATTAAAGAATCCTTCTACTATCGTTATGAATCAACTCTTCAAAATTAAATTTCCTATGACTTTAGTAGGCATGAGTTTTCTTCCAGAAGAGGTCCTACCAGGTGAACAGTCATTCCCCCCATCCCCTGTTCCCCTTACCTTCTCCCTGACCCAACACTGAATGTTGTCTTAAATACAGATAAATCCTTTCTGAGTTTGCTTGAATGAATGAAGAAATGAAAGAAGGGGCAGAGGAAAACATATAGGAAGGAAGAGAAAAAGGAAATAATAGAATTTAAGGTAATTCTTTAGGAAAAAAAATTCTATTCCAATAACTCCTTGGTTGGGATAACCAATCAATATGTTCAAGAAGGCTGAGAACATACTTTTTTTTTACATGTTGGAACCATCTATGGATGTTTTAAGTTAACTGTTTAAATATAAGGCATTAGTAATATACAGGCATCCTCATACTTCCACATTTCTCCTTTTATCACCATGGTTACTCTTATTTGAATGTATTAGCATTGATGGACACCTAGTAATATGCTCATCCTGAAGAGGTTAGATGTGTTTACACAGGATGATGACTGCTCAACTACTTTTTTTCCCAGCTGATCAAAGTGTCACCAGTTTTTCCCTCATAACTTTTTTCTTATAAAGGGAAACACATCAAGTGCCTTCTGAAGGCTTCCTTTCCATCCCCAAGGAACTCCAGAGTAATGTTCTTTCATCATTAATTGCTGGGTGTTTGGAAATGTTTTCTACCCCAAAGTCATAAGTCACAAGTTTCTGATGCTTTGTCTAATATCTCTCTCTCAGCATCCCAGTTCTCTAGAGACAGGTGTCATAGAAATGCTTTGGATAGATAAAAATGCATTCATTCCTCAGTCTCTGCTGACCCTGTTATTCAAAGATTCAGTATCTCTAAAGATGGCAGGTGCATTATGTAAAACATGGATGTTTCTTCTCCAAGTACTGTAATTATCAATGCTTTGGACTTTTCCTGCTACATTAGCCATATAAAGGTTATCCCTGAAAAAGTATTACCCATGACTAGAGCTCACAGGTCAACATCATTGATAATAGAAAGTATTTATTAAACACTTACTATTGAGCACATGTTATTCTAAAAGCTTTCTGTACAACAGCTCTTTAAATTTCCTCTCCAACCCCAGGAGGCCAGTTCTACTACTATTTCTGATTTACAAATGAAGAAAATGGGGCACAGAGAGGTTAAGTAACTTGCCCAAAGAATTGCATATAGTAAATGCTAGAACAAGGGATTTCCATGTGGGCAGCTGCTTATAGAGGGCTGATACGCTGCCTCCAATGAACAGTAAATGGCGTGTACACAAGACTGCTAACCTGCATGGAAGCTTCATGGGGCCAATGAACATCCTGAGAACTGGATACAAAAATTTGTGTGTATATTCATATGTGTATGTGTGTGTGCTTTTCTGGGAAAAAGGACTAATGCTTTCATTAGGTTCTCAGAATGGTCCACAGCTTCATAAAAAAGGTTAAAGAAGTACATTATAGAGGAGGAAAATACCATAGTTTTTGAGGTCTAACAGCCTATGGTTTAAATCCTTTCTCTGCCACCCAGCAGAAAATGGAACTTTTTTGTCATTAACAAATTTAATCTTCCTGATGCATTGCATAGAGAATAACAATACCAAGCACATAGGGTTATGGTGAGAATCAAATGAGATAATGTACATCCAGAACCTAGAAGCGTGTCTAGCATATATTACAAATAAATATGGTTCCCTTCCTGATCTCTCTGGAAGCCTGTAGGCAAACAGGATGCTCCCCATCAATCAAGATAAAGAGAGATGTCTTCATCTGCCTCCTTTCCAAGAGTCTCAGTGATCTTCCCAAAACATTTCCAGCCAGGAGCAGCAACTGTCAGTGAAGCTCAGAGGCACAACTCTGGCTTTTGTGAGACACAGTGCTCACCTTTACACAAATAATGCTTAAGTTTTCTCCAGGCTCGGGTGGGTCCTTTAGTCCTTATACAAATTCCTCTCAGCAGAAGATCAACTGTGTGTATACGTGTATGTGTATATATATAATATATAAATTAAATATACATACATACATACATATAAAATAACTTAAATCCTGCCAAGTTTGGGATAGACAATACTTTTTAAAAAGAATGTGGAAACAATCTGAATCTAAAAGAAAAGGCAGATTAAGCAAAATAATTTAAAACGTTACAGCATTAGTTTCCTTTGGCTGCTATAACAAATTGCCACAAGTTTAGTAACCTACAACACAAATTATTTCTGTCACAGTTCTGCAGGACAGAAGTCTGCTATGGGTCTCACTGAGTTAAAGTCAAGGCGTTGGAAGGGTTGTGTTCCTTTCTGAAGGCTCCAGAGGAGGAGCCACATCCTTGCCTTTCCAGCTTCTAGAGATAGCCTCCATTCCTCATGGCCACCTTCCATATTCAAAGCCAGCAGTGGCTGGTTGAGTCTTTCTCAGATCACATCACGCTGACACTGACTCTTCTTTTGCTCCCTACTTCCACTTTTAAGGAATTTTATGATTGCATTGACCTCACCAATATAACCCAGGGTAATTTCCCTTTCTTAAAGTTAACTGATTAGCAACTTCAATTCCATCCTCAATCATAATTCCCCTTTTCCGTGTAACACAATATAGTCATAGGTCTGGGGATTCGGATGTGGACATCTTTGGGGAGCCATTCTTCTGCCTACCACAGTTACCATCTCAATTAAGCCTATCATAGCCACTCTTTAAAATTGCAAATACCGGCACACTCCTGATCTCTCTTAGGTGCTTAACACATGATGATTGCTATAATAGAGGTGTGAAGTGCTAGGAACATGAATTTCTTGGAAAACATGGATAGAGGAGTCAAATTGATCTGTATTTAAATCCAAGTCCTGCCACTTATCAATATGATAATCTTTAGAAATGTCTTAAATCTATCAAACTCTCAGTTTTCTTATCTGGGAAATGGTGATGATACATCTACTTCACGTGATTGTTGTGAATATCCAAGACAATAGATTTTGAGTGCACCTAGCACAGAAACATATATTGTGGGTGCTCAATCCTGATTCCCTTCCTACCTTTCTCTTTTCTTCTCTCTTTGATCCCAATCTGGCCCTTTTCTTCTAGAATCAATGAGAGTTCCAAGACTTTTTAAAACACTAACACACACCTGAGTGTGCACATACACTCACAAGATCAAAAGCATTTTAAATGAAATCACCAAAGCTACCACCAACAAATGGAATAGCAGGCAAAAATTCTCTTTCAATGTTTATAAATCGCCTTCCTCTGTTATTAGAAAGATCCTGACCCAGGTCCAATGATGTCATCCCCCAAATAAATGCAAGCAAATAAGAGCAGTTGAGTTGTTCCTGGCAAGAACAGGGAATCAGATCCACAAAATCAACCCTTTAACCTGGATTTTCAGTTAACCAGTTGTGCAACCTTGAGTAGGTCACTTCCTTCTTTGGGCCTGAGGCATCTTATCGGAGATCCCTTCCAGCTTTAATATTGTCTGCCCACTTTTTTTCACATTCAGGATAAAAGGCCTTGTTCTTGATCTCATCACTTGTAGACATTTTTGGAGAGTTTACTGGCAAGCAATTATCCCTCTATACCTTTCCCCTGTAGAATGCATTCTCCGGGTGAGATGAGAGATAGTGGAATTTCCTAGACAACTGCTAAGTCTTTTGCTATGGTCTTCCCATACCTGCTGCCTTGGGTGTGTATCAAGATAGAGAAGCCCAAAACTGGTTCAATACTCCTACTTGGCCTCCTTGATGCCTGCACATATCTCCACCCCAGTATCATTCCTGAATCATTCCTCCTCCACTAGCTTTTTAGATGAGCCCTATAGAATTGTCATTGATCACTTGCCACAACTTGGTTTTGTTATGTCCTTTCTTTGTCTTGGGACAATATCTTCTTTCTAAGGCTCAATTTTACTCCTGTCCACATAAAACTGTCAAGGTTTCATCCATCCATTCTCAGAAATGACTCTTTTCTGAATTTCTTCTGAGATTGGTGAAAACTTTACCCGTAAATGAACAGCTAGAGCAATTCTGAGCTAGCCAAATTTAGAATTCTCCTTAAAATCTAATACTCTAGATCCCAGTGGGCCAGATTCTCATAATAGTGATCACAGCTCAGACCCCAAAGTGGTCACTATTTCCCATGAATAACTCTACTCAGTACTGTCTGATGCAGCTTAGATTATGATTAAAAGTATTTTTTTGAAAAGGTTGAACCATGTTTTATTTCATTTCCTACTCCGTTCTTGGTTAGAATTAGCATGGTAAGATTTTTAAAAAAAAATCACATTTCATGTCCTTGCTTCGTTTCTGGATGACAAACGTTATATAGTTGGCTCTTTAATGCCATACAAATGAGTAGTGTCAGGTGTATAATATGCAAAAACAACAGATAATCCTCAAAGCTTTTTTTGTTTATCTCAGGTGTGCTACCACGTTTAAGTTTGATAATGGGCAAGTTTGGAATTAGTAATAAACCCCGAAGTCACCGAAAAATCAACAAGAGGAATGGCAACACAAGTCCCGAAGACTACTAAGGAAATTGTTCATTGTCCACCCCCCACACACATACTCCTTTATTCTTTCAATTTCAGGCTGAGTTTAGAAAGATTCTTCCACATCTTGATGCCAAGTGTCAGCCTCAATCAGGGAACTTTTCTCTTAGCAAGTCTGATGTAACATATTTTTCTGAATAGATGCTCAAACCTCTGACTGGCCAATGACATCCATTAGATGCCTCCTGATTTCACAGTGTCCCTCCCGAAGTACTGAGGGTTGAAGCTGGGTCTCGATCCTCCCACAGCAACTTGCTGAGGATGGTCTGCACTTGGTGCAGTGACCCCTCTTCGCATTGAAAGGTCACATGCAGCAGACAGATTGGGAGCAATGTATGAAGGATCCCATTGAAGTCCCTAGTCTAACTCTAGCAGGTGAAGACCTTTCAGAGAAGATGCTGAAAGTAACAGAAAGCAGAGCTTGGGAACTTGGAGGGAACTGTGGGAGAACCCAAGAATGAGGCAGGATTTAGCAGTTAGATTCCACAAAAGTCTATTGCATACCAAGAAGCATGACAGAAGCTTCAAATCCCAAGAAAGGAAAATCTAGCCTCTCTGATAACCTGAAAAGACACACACACAAAAGACCGACAAGGATCAATGACAAAGGGGACAGAAGCAAGAAGGTCAGAACAGGAAGCTAGGCTACAGCTTTGATGCCGATGTCCATCAGAACAGAAGAAGGAGGACACTGGGCAACTGCCTTGGGTGCCAATCTATCAGACACACTGAAACTATATTGAGAATGTATTAAGTTGGGAAAAGCACAGTGTATTTATGAAAGAATTGCTTAATATGATATGCCACTAGTGTAATTTGTCAGGGAAGACCTCCAAGGTGCATGCATGCTCAAGACAAGAGATGCCACAAAATTTTCTGAGACTGAGCCTGAGTTTACTGCAGCTTAGCTCTCACGGCAACTTTGAGCCCTATTTCCTAGACACAAAAAGAGTAAGTATGCTGGCCAGGCCTGACCTGCTTTTTCAGTGGTGGACTCCGCATTCAGAATTCCAAACTCCAATCCCCACGCTCTCCATCATTCTTGTTGGGGACAGATTATGGAGGTCCTTGAATGTTACGCTTCAATAATTTAGATAATTCAGCAGGCAACAGGGAGCCATTGACATTTTTTTTGAGCAATGGACACTTATATTATCATCTTTTGGTAAATTCTTTGGAACTAAAATTCTTTGGGTTTGTATTGTTCCTCAAGGAGAGTTAAAAGGTAGTTAATCTTCTCAAGTCCTTTTTAGAAAGAGGGACACAATAAATGTATAATAATTTTTAAAAAGGCAAATAAACACATGAAGTGTGTTTCCAGCAAAAAAAAAATAACCAGAAAAAAACAGAAATATGTATTATATAAATCATAGCCAACTGGAGTTCTAAGTAATTTTTCCTTACAGAAGCTCTTAATAAATGGTCAATAAATGTTAAGCTGAATATTACTTTGTAGATAATTTCCATTCTCTAATTTTGCTTTTCTAAATAATTTCACTATCCAGTTTATGGTTGTAGCATGTAAGAACCCATACATAATCATGTATTTTTTTACAGCAGGAGAGTAGATTGCAAAGATCTGGTTTCAGACAGCTCGGTAATTTACAGTAAGATGGTTCTGAAAATATAATTTGGATCTTCAGTGTTTTCTACTTAAAAAAAAAATTAACAGTGGAGGAAAGGAGCATAGGATTTGATTGTTAAAAGGAAAAAAAAGGCATATATGCACACATTTAAAAGAAGTCACAGTCAAATTGACTCTGCTAGGTACCAAAATTTATTTTTTTTCTGCATTGCTAATAATGCCCCATTCCATTATCACTCCATTGGAAAAAAAAACAAAACAAACCTTTCCATATTTGATCTTTCCTGCCTTTGCTGAAACTTCCTCTCAGCCTGCTGACTTTTGACAACCTGTTGGAAAGCAATGATAACACAGATTTTCCTCTGTGCCATATTATAGCACAGCTTCCTGACAACCTTGTCTCTGGCTAAACAAATCATTTACACTCAGCCTGATTTGTTTCTATGTTAGTAATTCAACTGCAATTTGTTCCTTCCCATGACTAAATGAAAATGTGGTCATCAGATACAATCTTTCCTGTTTGGGCATCATAAATAATAGGTTTCTGGTGTGTGTAACATAAATATTTCACTAACCCCAATGCAGGTTTTAGGAAATGGCAGAATGAAACCGGTAGAGAAAAGCTTTTTAATCGATTCATTTTCTTAATAAAGGCCATTTTTGGCTTTGGAGTCTTCATTAGGCTGCTCAGAAAAGTGTTTCTTACCCATAGAAACATAGTCGTATAAACGTGTGCTTCTTGTTCCTTGACATATTAGATTTAAATTTTCTTCCTGGCCCAGTTGGGATGAAATATATAATCAAGTATCCCCAGGTCTGATTTTAATTCACTGACTGCTTTTTTTTTTTTCTTTTCTGCATAAGATTGTTATCTTCTGGGCAAATGAAGAGCCACTGTAGAATAATGAAGTTTATAGTGATGATAAATTCATCTCTCTCCTGCTGGATGAGTCACCTGAAACTATAAAGAGAGGGGAAAAATAGGTGGGGATTTGGGAGGGGAGAAAAGGAGAGAAGTACTGTAAACATAATTCTTTTTTTCTCTGAGTTAAAAGACTTTTGCTTAAAAATTTATTCCCTCTGGCCTGAAAATCTATTTCGCATGTCCTGTGGTTTCTGTTCCGTAGGTGTCCTGAAAATAATTGGGTATTTAAAGAACCTCAAAAAATTGTTGATCACAGAGCCAACCGCCTCTTGGTACTTTCCCTCTGAGGCTCTTATTAATTTTTAATCAGTTTGCTGCTGTTTTGGTCTTTAGGATTCCTGTAAGTAAAGGAAAATGCCATGTGGGCGGCGAGGAGGAGAGAGTAAATAAACACAGAGGGAAATGGCCTCTCCTGTGCACTCAGAGACAAAGCCCATTATGGCTGCAACAGAAATGGAGTCAAGGCAGATTTAGGGGAGAAAAGCACTCCCTCAGCTGGACCAAAGGTGGGAACGAGAGTCCCATTTCTCTCCAGCCGCTTGACTGGTACAGAGCCATGCCTGCCTTGGTCTTTATTTCCACAGCTGCATGCCATTCCCAGGCTTTAGCTCTCAGAAGGGCATAATGACCTGCCTCTCTAAGAATTTTTCTAACTTTTCTACTTTTTCTAATAGATGCCTAAATCCCACCCATACCCCCAGTCTCAATCTCTCTCTCTCTCTCATACACTATTTCTTGGCTTGGATTTCACATGATATTATATTTGGGTCATAGATAAACATAGTTTGGGAGAAACGGTTTGTTATGATTTCTATCATGATAAACAATAACTTCATATAAAGTATTTCAAACAGAATAATAACCAAACATTCTTCCCACCATCCAATGAGCCCAAGGAATATCTGATACCTTTGTCTCACCTTTTTGTTTCCTTTTTGGCATCAGGGAAGAAATCACTGGGGGGAAGAAGTTATTGATTGGCCTTCAGTTCACTGGTATGTCATTGACCAAAGGAAGGTCTCATCCCCAGAGTCTGGAAGAGCAAGTTCCCCTTTAGGGTTAGGAAAGCAAATTGCTAAGGTCCTCTGAAGGGACACACCCATAACAACCTGAAGATCATCTTTTGACCCAGAGATATCAATGCATAATTTTGCTCCCACATAATAAAGTTAGGCATGGAGAATTGAGAAGGGAAAGATGTGGCTAGAAGTATGAAAGGAAGGGATATAAAGAAGTACCCAAACATGCAAAAATGACAATTTGAATTATATAAATTTGTCTTTTTTTCTATTAAGATAGACTACCCTCATGTAAATAGGGAACAGCATTTGATTATCACTATTATCCTTAAGTATGTTCCTTTCTTGAACTATAAATTAGCTGACACCAGCTAGATGACAAGTGACAAAAAGGCAAGAGAGAGAAATGGGTTTGAATAAATTTAAATTTTTCCTAAACACGGTAAGTATATAATATATTTATAAAAGTTCGCCAGAAGGGTGAGTGTTTCTAAAAGAAGAACATCATTGTAACCGTTGGGGAATTTGATTTAATTATGAATTCCAAAAATATAATTGGATTATGCCTGTAACCTGATCTGTTAATCTGGGCATGATTGAATTATGATTAGGGCGTTGACTGGGCCATGTCAGTCAGTAGG
>JAQZBX010032909.1:0-19007 GCA_029593785.1 Cabassous unicinctus | reverse complement strand
AGTCAAGGGATTGAAAAGCAAAAGGGCTCTTTGGGACCATAGCTTTGATGTGGAAGTGGTCACGACAGCTGACTTATAGTAACAGAGGTGAAAAGTAGTGATATGATGATGAGATAGTGCAGAAAGGATGAAGAGACAGTAAACTTGGTACTACAGTGATTGGGAAAGCTGAAAAAGAGGGTGACAGATGACTGCAACAAGGACGGATAATGGGTTGTAGCTTGATGGCGTTCAAAAAGGTGGGAGTTTCAATTTATAAAGATGAAATTAGATTAGTTATGTAGGGCTGGAGAAGGAATGCTAAGGGGTGTGGAGTTTTTCTCTTTGGAGTAATGAATTTGTTCTAAAAAATGTTTGTGGTGATGAATACACAACATTGTGATTATACTCAAAGCCATTGATTACACACTTTGGATAAATCATATGGTATGTGAATCTATCTCAATAAAAGTGCTTAATAAATAAATAAATAAATAAATAAATAAATAATTGTACAATAATAGCCAGAAATAGCAGCTATATACAGCCAGGGAAACATAGAGAGATTGAGAGGTAAAATAATTTTCCTGTTTTTCTGTTTTTTTGTTTATTATTACTATTATTGAAATAATGAAAATACTCTAATAATGATTAAAGCGATGAATACACAACTATGTGATTATATCAAATACCATTGATTGTACACTTTGGATGAATTGTATGCTTTATTAATATGTATCAATAAAATAGATTAGTTTTAAAAAAGGTGAGATTTTAAAAGAAAAGGTGGAAGAATTAATTGACTAAATTATTGTGAGTCACAGAGAGAACCTAGCTTCACCTACAGGTTCTGTACAATATGGCATGTGGAGGAAATACAGTCCTCATCTGAGAGTTCTACAAGGAAAGCAGTGTCCTCAGGAAGGAGCCAGTTTTCATCATGAGCACACTATGTAGGGAAAGCTCAAAGAAATATTTGAGGATATAGGGGATTTTGTTGGTACAGACCATAAGTTTCAAAGCATCCAGTAAAAGAATTGGGCTTAGGTGATGGAGGTCAATGATAGCTATGAAATCACATTAGGGGATGCACAGATCTTATCTGGGTAATGGCAGGTGATGTAGAGCAGTATTTGTGAAAATTAATGTTTTGATTCAATAGGTCTTGGATGGGGTTAATGGCTCTGAAATTCTGCCTTTCTAACTAGCTCTGAAGTAATGCTGATGCTGTTGATTTGAGGATCTCACTTTGAAGAGCAAGACTCTGTAGGCTTTGACTAGTGAAGTGGAGATGAGGTTGGCACCCGGGGGAGGGAATGCCAAAGAGGCATATGATGAAGAGCATATGGAACTCTGGACCTCTATCTATCTATCTATCTATCTATCTATCTATCTATCTATCTATCTATCTACCTACCTACCTACCTACCTATCTATCTACCTATCTATCTATCTACTCATTTATTCATTCATTCCAGGATATTTAATAGTTGTCACTATTTTTTAGAAAAAAATAAACATTTTTATTGAGATATAGTTTACATACCACACACTTCAGCCATTGAAAGTGTACAATTAAAGTGTTTTTAGTATATTCATAGGTATATATAACCACCACCACAGTCAATTTTATAAAATTTTCATCATTTGAAAATGAAACCCCATACCCTTTAGGTATCATCCTTCCTATCCCCTATCCTTCCAATTACCCCTTCCTCAATCCTAAGCAACCACTAATCTACATTCTGTTTCTCTAGAGTTCTTTATTCTGGACTTTCATATGAATGGAAATATATATTATATGATATTTTGTGATGACTGCCTAACTTACTATGTTTTCAAGGGGCATATATATTCTGGCATATATCAGCACTTCATTCTTTTTAGTGGATGAATAATAATTCATGAAATGGATATGCCACATTTTGTTTATCCATTCATCTCATCAGTTGATGGACACCTGATTCGTTTACTACTTTTGTCTATTATGCATAATGCTACTGTAAGCATTTCTATACAGGATATTTTGTAGACGTTTATTTCATTTCCCTTGAGTATATACCTATATTTTAGTTTGCTAAAAACTGCTGGGAGCAATATACCAGAAATGAGCTGGTTTTTGCAATGGGATTTATTAACATACAAGCTTGTAGTTCCAAGGCAGAGAAAAATGTCCAAATCAAGGCATAAGGCAAAGCTCTCTACCTGAAGTTCCGCTATTGGCAATCCTGAACTCCTGTCATGTGACAGGGCACAATGGCCACTCTTCTGGTCCCTGCCTTTTCCTGGCCATGTTACTTTCAGCTTCTTGTTCTCCATGGGCCTTCTGTCTCAGCCTCTTGCTTTGCTGATTCCAGTCTCCAGGACCTCTTTTAGTCTCTATGGCTTTCTTCTTTGTGTCTGCAGCTTTTTATTTCTCCATTTATAAACAACTCCAGTAAGAGAATTAAGACCCACCCTGGACCATGCACTCCTGAAGTGACCTAATCAAAAGGAAGATCCCTTAACTGAATTTAATCAAAAGATCACATGCACAGGAAAGGATTAGCTTTAAGAACATGATTTCCCAGGATCCACCCAGCTTCAAACTGTCACAACCCAGGAGAGTAATGGTTGGGTCATTAAGGTAATTGTGTATTTAATCATTTACAATTTTCCAAAGTAGCAGCATCATTTTACTTTCTCACTAGCAGTCTATGACAGTTCTCATTTCTCCATATCCTCATCAACACTTGTCTGGTTTTTTTATTCTATTCATCTAAGTGAGTATAAAGTGATATCTGATTATTTGCATTTCCTTGATGACTAACGATGTTGAACATCTTTTCATGTACTTACAGTCCAATTGTATATTTTACTTAGAGAAATGTCTATTCAGATCCTTGGAGAAATGTCTATTTTTAATTCCGGTTATTTGTCTTTACATTATCAAGTCATAATTATTTTTTATATATTCTAGATACAAGTCCCTTATCAGATTTTTGACTTGCAGATATTTTCTCCCATTCTGTGGGTTGTCTTTTCACTTTACTCCTGGTATCCTTTTAAGAAAAAAAGTTTTTTTTTTTTTAACTTTGATGAAATTCAATTTATCTATTTTTTTCTTGCTCATGCTTTTGGTGTCATATCTAAAATCTTTTGGTAAATTTGGCATCCTTTGGAAAATCCAAGGTCGTGAAGATTTACCCCTATGTTTACTTCTAAGAGATTTATCTGTTAGCTCTTATATTTAAGTCTTTGACCCATTAATTTTTATATGGTGTGAGGTAAGTTTCCAAATTCATTCATTTGCAGGTGGCTATCCAGTTGTCCCAGCATCATTTGTTGCAAAGATTATTCTTTTCCCATCCAATGATCATGGCACCCTTGTCACAAATAAGTTGACCATAAATATATGGGTTTATTTCTGGACTCTCAATTATACTTCGTTGATTTATATGTCTATCCTTGTGCCAATACCACACTGCCTTGATTATCTTTGCAATTAGTTTTGTAACTGGTAAGTGTAAGCTTTCTAATTTATTCTTTTTTAGGATTGTTTTGGCTATTCTGGGTCCCTGAATTGTAGAATCAGCTTGTTAATTGCTCCAAAGAAATCATCTGAGATTCTGGTAGAAATTGTACTGAAACTGTAAGATCAGTTTGGGGTGTATTGCCATCTTAATAATATCAAGTCTCCTGACCCATGAACATGGGATGATTTTGTAAATAAATCTCCATAGATCTTTAGGTTCTTTCAAAAAATATTTTGTTGATTTTAAAGTATAAGCTTTACAGTTCTTTTGTTAAATTTAGTCCTGTGTATTTTACACTTTTTGATGTTATTGTAAATGGAATTATTTTCTAAATTTCATTAGATTGTTCATTACAAGTACATAGAAATACAATTGATTTTGTGTTGATTTCATATCCTGCAACCTTGCTGAACTCATTTATTACTTAAAATAGGTTTTAGTTGATATATATCTGTTCATGTTATCTGCAAACAGGGATATTTTTACTTCTTCCTTTCCAATCTGAATGCCTTATATTTCTTTTCCTTGCCTAATTGCTCTAAGTAGAACCTCCAGTAAAATGCTGAATAGAAGTTGCAAGAGCAGACATTTTTGTCTTGTTCTTGAGATTAGGGGGGAAACATCAAGTCTTTCACCATTAAATATGGTGCTGGTTGTGGGTTTTATGTAGAGGCTCTTTATCAAATTAAGGATATTGCCTCCAATTCCTAGTTTAAGTGATTTTATCATGAAAGGGTGTTAAATTTTGTCCAATGCTTTTTCTATGTCAATTGATATCATCATGTGATTTTTGTTTTGTTATTCTAGTGATAGGATGTATTGTATTACATTAATAAATTTTTAAATGCTAAACCAACCTTGCATCCTGGGATAAATCCCACTCAGTCACGGTATATAATTCTTTTTGTATGTTGCTGGGTTCAGTTTGTTAGAATTTTGTTGAGGACTTTTGTGCCCATATATATATAAAACAGATATTGGCCTGTAGTTTGACTGATTTGGTATCAATGTAATATTAGCCTCATAGAATGAGTTGGGAAGTTTTCCCTTCTATTCTATTTCTTGAAGTGTTTGTCAAGAATTGGTATTGATTATTGTTAAAATGTTTGGTAGAATTCAGCTGTGAAGCCATCTGGGCTTAGCTTTTCTTTGTGTGTGGTTTTTAATTGTTAATTCAATTTTTTCATTTGTAATAAGTCTATACAGATAGTATATTTACTCTTGAGTCAGTTTCAGTAGTTTGTATCTTTCTAGAAATTGGTCCATCTCATTTAAGTTATTTATTTTTAAGTCCAATTGTTCATAATATTCATTATAATTTTTTTATTTCTGCAAAGTTGGTAATAATGTCCCCTATTTCATTTTCCAATTCTAGTAATTTAAGTATTCTTTAATTTTTTTTTTCCATCACTCTCACTGAAGGTTTGTCAATTTTGTTTAGCTTTTAAAGCACCAGCTTTTAGTTTTGTGATTTTCTTGTTTTTCTATTCCCTATTTCATTAATTTCCACTATAATCTTTATTATTTCCTTCCTTTAGGTTTAGTTTGCTCTTCTTTCTCTAGTGTCTTAACGGGAAATTTTAAGTTATTGGTTTGAGATATTTCTTCTTTCTTTTCTTTTTCTAAAACTTTTATTTATGGTAACATATATGCAACTAATCTTTACTATTTTAACCACTTTTAGGCATAAAATTCAGTTGTTATTAATTATAGTCACAATGTTGTGCTTCCATTGCCACCATCCAATACCAAAACTTTTTCATCATCCCAGACAGAAATTTGTACCCATTATACAATAAATTCTCCTTTCTTGCCCCTATCTCAGCCCCAGATAATCTGTAATCTATGTTTTATCTCTGCAAATGTGCATATTCAAGATATTTCATAAAAGTGGAATAATACAGTATGTGTCCTTTTTTATTTGGCTTTTTTCAACTGAATATGACGTCTTCAAGATTCATCCTTGTTAGAGCATGTCTCAGAAATTCATTTCTTTATATGGCTCAATTATATTACATTCTATGTAATACCACATTTTGTTTAGCCATCCATCTTTTGATGGACACTGGGTACTTCCATCTTTTGACTGTTGTGCATAATGCTGCTGCAAACATTGTTGTACAACTATCTGTTTGAGACCTTGTTTTCAAATTTTTGGGGTCTATATCCAAAAGTTGAAAATTATATATCTGATAACAGTTTAATATTTAGAATCTAGGAAGAACAACTATAACTCTACAACAAAAAGACAGTCAACCCAGTTTTAAAAATGAACAACAAAGGACTTGAATAAACATTTCTCCAAAGAAGATGTGCAATTGTCCAAAGAACACATACAAAGATGCTCAAAGCCATTAATTATCAAGGAAATACAAATTAAAACCATGAACACCACTTCACACCCACTAGGATGGTTATTTTTTTAAAAAAAGGGAAATAATAAGTGTGGCAAGAATGTGAAGGAATAGCAACACTCATTTATTGTTGGTGGGAATGTGAAATGGTGAAGTTGTGGTCAAAAACAATTTGGTGATTCCTCAGAATGTTGAGCATGGAATTAACAGATGATCTAGCAATCTCACTTGTTTCTTCATTCTTAATATAGACATTTAGAGTTCTAAATTTTCCTCTAAGCACTGCTTTAACTGCATACTTTTCAATTTGGTATGTTGTGTGTTCATTTTCATTAATCTCAAAGTATTTTCTGATTTCCCTTTGAATTTCTTCTTGACCCCCTGGTTAGTTAGACAGGCATTATTTAATTTAACATATTTATGAGTTACTGTATTCTCTCCTTCTATTGATTTCTAATTTCATTACATTAGATTACATGGTTGGAGAACAAACTTTGTTTGATTTCAATCTTTTAAAATTTACTGAAACTTTTTTTGTGGCCTAACGTAAGTTGTGTCCTAGAGAATGTTCCATGTGCATCTGATAAGAATGTGTACTCCGTTGTTTTCTATAGATGTCTACTAGGTCTTGTTTGTTTATGGTGTTGTCTTTGGTTTCCTTGTTGATCATCTATCTATTTGTTCTATCTACTATTGAGAAAACAGTACTGGAGTTTCCAGCCATTATTGTTGACTTGTTTATCCCTTCATTTCTGTCATTTTTTTGTTTTATGTATTTTGGTGTTCTATTATTAGGTGCATATTTACTTCTAATTGTCATTTATTACTCATAGATTGATCCCTTTATCATTATAAAATGTCTCTCTTTACCTCTATCAACATTCTTTTTGTTTTAAAGTCTATTTTGTCTGATATTGGTATAGCTACTACTACTTTCCTATATTTACTATTTGCATGATATGTCATTTTCTATCTTCTTACTTTCAATCTATTTGCTGAGTGTGGCTTAGAGAGGCCACATTTTCATAAAAACGAGATTTTCAGGAAGTAATTCTTAGGCAATAATTATTATTAGGCTATTTTCAATTTTACAAAAATAAGGGTCATAAATACAAGCATTAATAATGAAGGCTTGACATATTGGTCTGTTTTCTTTTATTAGGCACTGCCTATGTATGCTAGAGATTCTTGCCACTCTACTTGAGAGCATAGCAGGACTCTCCAGGATGGGATTTTAATATTTTGTTGGTTAGTGTGTGGGTCTCCACCCACTGGGATAATACCCTATGGCAACACAAACACATTCATATTCCATAGAGGCATGCCCAGGGTACACCCTTCCCAACACATCCCTGCACCACTGACACCCTGCACCAGTGACCCTCCCTTGCCATAGATGCCGAAAGAACACTCCCACAATTGTATTTTCATCCACAGGCTTCAACTTCACCAGAGTTCACCTGTGCATTCCTCCAGCCCTCCCCCCCAACTCCATGGAGAGCCCACACCCCTACCATGCTCACATTCCCACTCCAGCACTGATGAACCAACTCACATTGCTGTACCGCCATCATCCCTGTCCACTTTCAAACCACCATCACCCACCTTATCATATTTTGCCCAGATTGAGCATCATCTCAGCACTCTCTACTCCCTTTCTATCTCCTGGTAATCAATCTTCCAAATTCTACCTCCATGAATCTCTCAATATCCTTAGTTTATATCAGTGAGATCATGCAGTTTTTGTCCTTTAGTGACTGGCTTACTTCACTCAAGATAAGTTTTCAAGATTCATCCATGCTGTCACATGCGTCACTATTTCATTCCTTCTTACAGCTGACTAATATTCCATCATATACCATATATATCTTAACTTAGCAGAATCAACATCAGATTTATACTAGCTTAATACAAGTGATACATAGAAATAGCTCCATTCTATTTCCCCCTATT
Organism: Cabassous unicinctus; assembly: GCA_029593785.1. Taxonomy (NCBI): domain Eukaryota; kingdom Metazoa; phylum Chordata; class Mammalia; order Cingulata; family Chlamyphoridae; genus Cabassous; species Cabassous unicinctus. The sequence continues at coordinate 11,206 of JAQZBX010032909.1, read as the reverse complement.
TGTGATAGTGTTGTTATACCTATTACATTTATTGTTATAAATCCAAACTACATTATTATTATAATAACTATTTTACCAACTGTAGTGATTTCCTTAGTCTATTACAGCATTGTGCTTACCCACCTTCTTTGTGTTGTTATTGGCAAATAACTTCTTTGTGTTGTTATTGGCAAAATATAGTTACACATATATTTCTACATGTTATAAACCCAAGAATACATTATATGCATATTATTTCATCAATTGCTTTTAAAATCAGTTATTAGAAAAGAAGAAGATATGCATTTATAGTTTCTTTCATAATTGCATTATTGCCTTTAATGGTGCTCTTTGTTTGCTCATGTAGATTTGAATTACTATCTGTGGTCACTTGTTTTGAGCCTTGAGAATTTCCTTTAGTATTTCTTGTGAGGCAGGTCTTCTAGCAACACATTCTCTCACATTTTGCTTATCTTGGAAAGTTTTTATTTCATTTTCATTTTCAAAAGATAGTTTTGCTGGATTTAGGACTCTTGATTTATCTTTTGTAAGTTTGTTTTTCTTTTAGAGCACTTTGAATATGTTATCCCACTGCCTTTTGTCCCCCATTGTTTTTGCTGAGAAGCCAGCTGTTAATCTTATTGTGGTTCCCTTATAAGTGACAAGTTATTTTTCTCTTGTTGCTTTTCAGATTTTCTCCTTGTCTTTGACTTTCAGCATTTTCTACTATGATGTGTCTGAGGCTCTGTCCATTCTTTTTTCTCTCTGTTCTTCAGCTTGCATAATCTCTATTACTCTATTTTCAAGTTTGCTAATTCTTTCCTCTGTCAGATCAAGCGTACTGTTGAGACTCTTCAGTGAATTTTTAATTTCAGTTATTGTACTTTCAAGCTCCAGAATTTCCATTTGATTCTTTTATTTTTAAAATCTCTATATCTTTATTACTATTCTATATTTGATACATTATCATCATATCGTTCATTACTTTTTAAATCATTATTTGCATTGGTATAATGAACATATTTATAATGGCAATGATTAAATCTTTTCCTGTTAAATCCAACATCTGGTTGCTCTCAAGGACATTTCTGTTTCCTGCTTTGCACCAGTTTATGGATTATACCTTCCTATTTCTTTGCATGTGTCATAATTGTTTCATTGGAAACTGAACATTTTAGGTAATATATTGTAGCAATTCTGGAACTGACCCTCTCCCCACTTAAAGCTTGTTAATGTTATTTGTTTGTTAAATGCCTGGGTGGATTATTTTAGACAAGTTTCTTTTATTTCCACATTGTTAAATCTTTGATGTTGCTCCTTAGGGAGGTGCAGCTTTGGAATGCCCAGATACCCTGGGATCACAGAAGTCCTGGTAGGACTCTCTTCCACTTTTTCCCTGAGTACACCCAGCTGTTAAACTACACTAATTGCCACATATTACTTTTTGTTTTCAACAATGCTCTGGGCCATACATTCTTCCAAAAATGAATCCAATCAAATTGTGGCTTCTGAGATTAGGGTTTGCTATACTTCTGACCCCAGAAAGATTTCTCCCAGCTGTCTTATTCCTTGTTTCTCTCCTGCAAAGTAGTCAGACTACAGTCTAGCCTGTAGCTTTATTAGATCCATTAATTTCCCCTCAGTTGCTTTTCATCACTATCTCCCCTGTTCTTTTGAGCATCCTTCATTTAAACTTCTCTATTCTTTGTTGCAAATGAAGTCAGTTCCTTTGGGGAGAGATTGCAAACTGTATGTTTTATGGCCTGCTTCTTACCCCAGATGAAATTTCTGAGCCACATCTCTGGAGCTGGGGATGGGGTAAATGGAAAGCTTCTCTCTGAGTGACAGCCCCACTGTAGAAGTTGAGTGCTCAGTGGAGATAGGGCAACAGTCTGAAATTTTTCTTGTCTTTCCTAGTGTGAAACTACTTCTTCATGAGTTGGGGGAAGGGCTATTGGGGCACCAGTATTCTCAGTGTGACACACTCAAAGTAGAGAGTTTCCATTCCGTAATTGGGGTCTGGGAGAAAGAAGCAAACCCCTACATCTCCATCACACTTGCCCACCTCATCTGTGGGCAGGATGAGAAATGCTGAAGTCCTATTCCTCTTGGAAAAAGCCTGCTGACTTGGAGTTGGTGGGAGAAGGAAAGAACTTCCTCAGTGGAGTGAAATCTCTACCTCACTAAGTGGTGAGAGGGTGGAGGGAGCAGTTTGGCTCAGATACTAAGGACTTTCCTTTCTTACTGAATTTTCATTGATGTCCTTGAATAGATATTTCTTCATTTGTTCTTTGCTCTTAAGCCTATTTCCAGAGGCTTTAAATGATTACTTTTTTCATTTACTTTTTTATTAATAATTATTTTTTGTTAGAGAGGTTGTAGGTTTACAGAAATAGCATGCATAAACTACATAAAATACAGTTTCCATAAATCAGTCAATTATTAACACCTTGCATTAGTGAGGTAGGTTTGTTATAATTTATGAAAGAGCATTTTTATAATTATTCTTTTAAGTGTAGTACATCATTTACAGTGGGGTTCACTGTGTTGTATAGTCATATGTTCTTTTAATTCTTATTCTCGTAACATATATATGACCTAAAATTTCCCCTTTTAACCACATTAACATATATAATTTGCTTCTGTTAATTACATTCAAAATGCTGTGCTACAATCACCAATATTCATCACTGAAACTTTAAATCAACCCAATAGAAATTCTGTACAATTTAAGCATTAACTCCCTATTCTCTACCTCAGAGAGACTGAGGAAACACAACTCCCCTCCTGTGCTATTGGGGGACAGGAATGGAACTACAGGTATAGGATTATCCAGTCTGTGTGGGCTGAATGTGCCTGCAGTTGCCAAGAGAGGCTAAAGAAATACCAACTCCCTCCTATCCTATGGTGGGGGCGGGGATAGAATCAAAGGCACTCAACAAACCAGTCCTTGCAGGCTGGAAGCACTTGCAGTTGGCCAGAGAGGCCAAGGAAGCACAGATCCCTTCCTATCCTATTCAAGGGCTGGGATGGAGCTCCAGGTGTCTGACTATCCAGTCTGTGCCAACTTAAAGTACCTGCAGTTGCCTGAAGAGGCTGGTGCAGGTCCCCCCAGCTTCCTCTCTGCTGCAGGTGGGACTGGTATATTAAGTTTTAATGTCAGGAGGTGTGTGTCCTCCAAATTCATTCTTCTTTTTCAAGGAGTTTTTGGCTATTCTGGGCCCCTCACCCTTACAAATAAATTTGATGATGGGCTTTCCCATTTCTGCAAAGTAGGCTGTTGGAATGTTGACTGGGGTTGCATTGAATCTGTAAATCATTTTGGGTAGAATTGACATCCTGTCATTATTTAAGCTTCCAATAATGATATGGAATGTCCTTTCATAATATCTGTATTTTTTTAGTTATTGTAGAAAAGATGTTTAGTTTTCTGTGTATAAGTTTTTACATCCTTGGTTAAATTTTTCCTGAGATATTTGATTCTTTTGTTTGCTATTATAATGGATTTTATCCTTGATTTCCTATTCAGATTGCTCATTACTAGTGTATAGTAACACTCATTTTTCTGTGTTGATCTTCTACCCCACAACTTTATTGAATTTATTAGCTCTAAGAACTTTGTTATAGATTTTCCAGGACTTTCTATATATAGGATCATGCCATCTGCAAATAGTAAACATTTTACTTCTTCCTTTTCAGTTTGGAAGTCTTTTATGTCATTTTCTTGCCTAAATGTGCTGGTTAAAACTTTCAGTACAATGTTAAATAACAGAGTGACAGTGAACATCCTTGTATTGTTCCAGATCTTAGAGGAAAAGCTTTCAGTCCTTTGCCATTTAGTATGCTGTTAGCAGTGGGTTTTTCATATATGCCCCTTATCATGTTTTAGATGTTTCTTTCTAAGCCCATTTTTTCTAAGTGTTTTTTTCAAGAAAGGATGCTGGATTTTGTCAAATGACATTTGTGCATCAACTGAGTTGATCATGTGTTTTTTTCCCTTCACCTTGTTGATGTGGTGTTCTTTGTTAATTGATTTTCTTATGTTGAACCACCCTTGCATACCTGGGATAAATCCTACTTGATCATGGCGAATAATTCTTTTAATCTGCTTTTGGACTAGATTTGCTAGTATTTGGTGAGGATTTTTGTATCTATATTCAGAAAAGAAATTGGTCTGTAACTTTCTTTTCTTGTATTATCTTTATCTGGATTTGGTATTAGGGTGATGTTGTCCTCATAAACTAAGTGAGGTAGTGTTGCCTCCTCTTCAATTTTTTGGAAGAGTTTGAGATGGATTGGTATTAATTCTTCTTGGAATGTGTGGTAGAATTCACCTGTGAAACTATTTGGTCCTAGGCTTTTCTGTGTTTGGAGGATTTTTGATGACTGATTCAATATCTTTACTTGTACTTGGTCTGTGGAGGTCTTCTATTTCTACTAGAGTCAGTGTAGGCTGTTCATTTGTTTCTAGGAATATGTCCATTTCACCCAGGTTGTCTAATTTGTTGGCATACAGTTGTTTATAATATCCATTTATGATCCTTTTTATTTCTATGGGGTCAGAAGAAATGCCTCCTCTCATTTCTGATTTTATTTATTTGCATCTTCTCTTTTTTTGCCTTTGTCCATCTAGCTAAAGGTTTGTCAATTTTATTGATCTTTGCAAATAACAAAAGTTTGATTTGTTAATGCTCTCCACTTTTTATTCTCAATTTAATTTATTCCTACCTTAATCTTTGTGATTTCTTTCATTCAGCTTTCTTTGGGTTTAGTTTGCTGTTCCTTTTCTAGTTCCCCAAGTTGCAGTTGTATCTTTGATTTTAGCTTTTTTTTTCTTTTAAGCATTTAGAGCTATAAATCTCCCTCTCAGCAACGCCTTTGCTGTATCTCATGAATTTTGATATGTTGTGTTCTCATTTTCATTTGTCTCAAGATATTTGCTGATCTCCCTTGTAATTTCTTCTTTGAACCATTGATTTATAAAGATTGTGTTTTTTAACTTCCATATATTTGTGGATTTTCCAGTTATGTGCCTGTTATTTCTTTCCAGTTTAATTCTGCTGTGGTCAGAGAAGAAACTTCATATAATTTCAATCTTTTAAAATTTATTGAGATTTGTTTTGTGACCCAACATTTATTTCATCTTGGACAACAATCCATGTGCACTTGCAAAGAATGTATCTCTACTGTTTTGGGGTGCAATGTTCTGTATATGTAGTTTATCATATTACTAAGTTCTCTGTTTTTTATTGCTCTTCTGTCAAGATGTTCCATCTACTGAAGAAAGTGATGTATTGGTGTCTCCAACAATTATTATAGAGGTTTCTATTTCTCCCCTCTATTTTGCTAGTATGTTTGTACACTTCCTGTTGTCACTCATGTCATTGAACTCTGCTCAATTTTCTTTTCTTCATCTATTCTGACTGCGTGATTTTGATTGTCCTGTCTTCTAATTCACTGATTCTTTCTTTTGGCTGTTCAAATCTGCCTTGTGTGTCTTTAGTGTATTTTTAATCTCTATTATTTTGTCTTTCATCCCAATAATTTCTGTTATGTTTCTTTTTAAACTTTTGAATTATTCTTTATGCTCACATATTATCTCATTAATATCCTTTAGGTCTAAATCCACCATTAGTTTATTTCTATAATTATTTTTCTTCATCATTGAATTGATTTAGGAGATTTGCTTGAACCTTGTTGATTAGTTGTTCAAAATTCTATGTCTCCTCTGAAGTTTTAATTTATTCTTTTGACTGAGTCATACCTTCTTGTGTCTTAGTATGGCTTGTGATTTTTTTTGCTGATGTCTGGGCTTCTGATTATTTTGATATGTTAACTCTGAAGGTCATTTTTTCCCTCTTATCTAGGGTTTTATTGTTAATTGACTTTGTGTTAAGGCTCTTCTTTGACATTTGGTCAACCTTATTCTGGACCTTTTGAGTAACCCATGAATAACTGTTCAGATTTTCTCAGCTCTTCTGTACATGTTTCTTACCCTGGATATGCAGTACAATATTTTAAGATTTTTCTTTTTTGGTGCAATTCTTTCACCTCCAGAAGAAAACTTCCTTTCCTCTGTTCCTTTTCTGGGAATTTTCATCTTTTCCATTTGTTTTTGTGCATGATTATCTCCCCAGGTCCCACGATTTCTTTAAATGTCTCCCTCACTCAGTGTCCCCTTTTCAATACACTTTTCATTTTTGGGACCCATGCTGTCTTACAGCAGTTCAGGTTACCCCCATTTTTTTTCATGAGGCTTTTCTGCTCATGTTTTTTCCCTCATTAGTGTATTTTGCCCTGGGGAGTCACATGGGGCCAATCCAGAAAGGTCCATTTTGCATTTATGTGGTCCAGCAAACAGACTATATTGATTGTATGCACCTCTTACTAACAGTTCTGCTGTGGTCTCTTTTTTCCCCTGGGGGCACTTTTGTATGTTGCATTCCTCAGCCACTTCTGTTCCACCCTGGTCCCTGGGTCTCAGGACCCTGTGACTGGATATGTGTGGGGTTCTAACTTGCTGTTGTGAGTAGCTCTATGGTCTGCATTAGCAGCAGCCAGGCCATGCTGCCTCTGTTTGATTCCCAAGCTGCACAGGACTAAAGTTAGGGAATGAGGGAAGGTCTGGACTGGTGGGCCTGGGATGTCTATCTCCCACATGATTTGGGTGTTTGTTTTTCTTTTTCTTTTTCTTTGATTAGCATTTATGGAGTCATTCTCCAGTCTCTATCATACTTCAGAGAGCCGAGAAAGTGGGATTTGTCCTTTTATTTGCTGATACTGAAGGGAGACTTTTCTAGGGAGTGTCTCATATTGCCACATTGATGACATCATTCTGAATGGTTACTGTTTGTTAAATAATTTTCACCAGTTTCACTGCGGAACAGATAAGTGGAGCTCCTCACAGTGTCATGCTGGAAGGTGATCATTATCGTATTCTGACCACCTACGAATTACCCATTGGTCAACGAGATATCCTCCACCCTATATAGTAGAGTATGGTTAAACATATGACACCAAGCTTAGTATAGATGAGATTGGCAGCAGTTTATTTGTCATATATACTCACAGACAAGGAGAGGACAACATGAGCCATGCAGGGCCATGCTGGTGGTGGGGAATTGCATTTGGGAGCACAGCAAACCAGTAGAAGCTGTGGAAGGCAGGCACTGTAGTAACCAAAGGGTGAAATCACCCCTGGTTCCCACAAGATGATATGATTGGTTTATTTTATTCCATAGGCTGGCAGGAAACTGAAACCCATCAGGTTGAGTAATGGGTGGAATAGAGATTGTCTGGCTGATGGGAGAACTAGCTGGGTGCATAGCTGATGGCAGTCGGGAACTCATGGTTATATCTTTGGGACCCTGTTAGACTCAAAGATGTCAAAAGAGCACTTGAAATGTTAGGTCTTACAATACATAACAAAATTTTTGAAAGATCAACATTTACACATTCATTTCTCATCTTTGCCTCTCTGAATCTGAAGCATCTATGTTTAAAATATATTTGCTGCAATACCCGTATTCCAATAGGATTATTTGCTCTTGGAGCCAGAAATTGTTAGAGTGGAAATCTACTAGATCATGGGACATAAGACCTAATTTTAATTCCCATTTCTACCTCTAACTAGCTATGGAAAGCAGTGAAGAAAAGTTACCTTTCTGATCATTTTTATATGTGAAGTGGGGATAATCTTGCCTATTCCATGTGTCAGTATTATGAGGATAAAATAAGATATTTAATGTAAAATTGTCTTGTAAAGTGTAAAACAATATAATAATATGATAATGCTTATTACAGGCTGGAATTTCTTTGGTACACAACAGCATGGCATAACGGCTGGTGCCTGGTCTGATCCATCTTTGGCCTTGCTAATCCAGTGGTTAAATATTTTTTAATATATCATGCTTGATAAATGTTATTATTTATTTTACATCCTTGTATGACAGCAAAAAATGGACAAGAAAAAACTGTTGAATGAAAGTTGGTATTACAAGGTGGGTAAGATATGTGAATATCTACCCCAAAGTGCATTTAGTGAAAAGTGAAAGTAATTTCAAATGTCTGTGGAATAAGAACTTTTCTAATAATGATTCTACCACTTTTGCCAGGAAGCATTAAGATGTTAGGTCTTTTTCTGTGTAATAAATTTTAAAGTGACGTCATAACAATTTCTTACCTTTGCTTCCCATGAGATTATACCTTTTACATTGTTTTTGATTACTGGTTGACTCAGACAAGTGCACTAAGCTGAGGGAAGAGTACTGGCATAGCCAATCTATGATTAACCTTACCCATGGGTTTTTGTTTGTTTGTTTGTTTGTTTTTCTGAAACAGAACTATCTGTTCCAAAAATTTTTTATGGGGATTAAGGTAAAAATTTCTTCAACCACTTCTTAAATGTGTTAACATATGGGGAAATATTTTGTGAAAATGGTCTACTATCTGTTAGTAAAAATACTACTTTCATTACTTTTTTACTGGGAAATTTTCTTTTAGGAAAGGTTTTTTTTATGGAAATGAAATATAAAGGGTGCTTTATAGATTTCAAGTTCTAGCTCCTTCTATTAGCTTTGACATCGTAATCAAGTTAGTTAATCTCTATAAGTTTCAGTTTCCTCATTTACAGAATTGGGATAATTATAGTATTTTCCTCATAAGAACATTGTGAAAATTGAGGCAATGTGCATGAAGTAAGTAGTACAGTGTTAATTCATAATAAGTGCTAGTTATTATTATTACTCTAAAAGAACCTGGATAAAGGATTTGTATCCAGAATTTATAAAGAACTCTAAACTCAACAGAAGGAAAACAAACAGCCCAGTAAAAAAGATTGGTGAGAGATTAGAACAGATACTTCATGGAAGAAGCTATACAGATGGAAAATAAAGCATATGAAAAGATGCTCAACTTCATTATTTACTAGGAAATGCAAATCAAAACCACAGTGAGATACCACTTCACACTATCAGAATGATTAAAATTATAGTACCAATACCAGTATCAATGGCCATATCAAGTGTTGATGCTGAAAGCTAGGTATCCATTGGTGATCAAGACAGCTCCAGTTCCTGGTCTCATTCTGCCCATGATGGTCAGAGACACAAGGTAGTAAATTGCCATACAGTTATTATTTTTGTCTCTTTAGCCTTTGAACCTCCTTCATGTTATGGGGGAATTCTCCAATGGATGGAGGTTATTCATGGGAAACAGGACCCATTTCTCCCTAAAGATATTTAATTAGGGCAGATGATCCTTTCTCTACCCCCTGGGTCTCTACCTAGGATTGATAACTAAATGCTCCTGCCGGCACTTGGAAATTTGAGAGAGTAAAGCAGAGGCACAGGGACAACTGGGTGGTATTGATGATCGTGGTGACAGAATCAGATGTTACCAGAAGGAGGGCAAGTACCCTGAGGTGGCTTTGCCAGTGTCAGTGTTCTAGAGAGACCATGTCTGTGGGGACCTTTGGTTCTTACCTGTTTTTAGAGTCTTGTTCTTCACACTTTCTCTACATATTGATCCAAAAGCTTTCCCACAAATTACTTTTCTGTTTAATTTAACTAGACTGTTACAATGGTGTCATTTTCTGGAGGAAACGGCCCAGTTTCTCTCTGATGTCATTATCACTCTCCTTCTTACCATTTTTTTTTAATGAGGAGAAGAATGTTTAAACATTTCAACACTTGGAACCTAAGCTTATGATCTTTTTTATAGACTTCTAGATAGGACAGAGAGGAGGCATAACTTTAAGTAGGAACCGCCCCATTTTTGTCCTCCCTATACTTCTCCACATTAAACCTGGAATGAACATGTTCTAGGAACTCTATTAGATCTGTCTTTCCTTGCATTATTGTGGTAATTTTGGGCAGTGATGGTGAAATAGACAAAGGAAAGCCAATTTGTTCTGAGACTTTTTAGGCCTCAGGGGCCAGGATAAAAGAGAAAAAAGCATTAGTCAAGATCAGCTTAGTAGACTCTCTGAGTTTGGGGCCAAAGACACTCTAGCTAATAATAATGGGTCATATTCTCCATCTGCTTGTTCTTGCATTGCCCCTTGAATGTATATATCTCTCTCAAGGACTTATACAGAGGCATGACTATGGTCTGGGGCAAAAAGTAATAACTAATAGTATCCCAATATCCTCACATTTCTATTAGAAAACAGTGCATGCTTTGGAAATATATTGGAGGGACTCATTTTTAACCTGGGGGATGAAAGAAGATTTCCTAGAGAAGGATATGAAGGAGTTTGCCAGGTAAAGGAAATCTGGGTTAGGGTTTGGGAGGAGTAGGTCAAGGAAACAAGGAAAGGAGTCTAACAGGCAGATGAGTTTCCTGGTTGAAAAATTGAGTAGTTCATAAAATCTAGATCACTTGACACTAATCTGGACCTCTTGCATTTAAAGCTCAATATAACTAACATTCAGTTTAGTCTTGCTGGTTTGAGACCCTCTCCCATTGTTCTTCAGTGGTTTCATGGGCTCATTCTTAGATCCATTGCCACTTTCTGATAAACAGGGTAGCATGAAGAGTAAGTGCATGAGTTCTGAAGTCAGACTTTCTGAACATAAATCCCACTTTTATTACTTGCTAATTTACTTAACCTCTCTTAGTTTCAGCTTCCTAGGCACAATAATAGCGCCTACCATGTATGGTTGTGAGGTAGTCCAAGTAAAATGCTCTGCAGTGTTTGGTTTATGGCAATGCGCCATAAATGTTAGCTGTTACCTAGGTAGCTTGATACATATATAATAATCACTCTCACCAAAGGTGATCGACCGATTTTTATTGGACAGCAGCACTGATATAGGGCTTTGGAGAGTGACTAGATCACCAAGGAAAATGTTCTCATGTAGATTACATTATCCAAAGAGACATTTATCCAAAGAGACAGAAGTTCAGAGGACCAAGCAGGTGAGACACAAATATAGTTTGGAGTCTCAGAACAAGAGGAAGATCAGGAATTTAGGTAAGTCAAAATTCAGTGGAGGGAAGCGGGTGTGGCTCAATTGATAGAGCTCCCGTTTACCATGCGGGAGGCCCCGGGTTCGCTTCCCGGGGCCTCTTTGTGAGAGCAGGCCGGCCCGCGCAGCGCGGTGGGCTGATGCAGCAGGACCTCACAGCAAGGGGGAGATAAGCAGACACGGAAGAAACACACAGCGAATGGACACAGTGAAACACAAGCAGCAAGGGGGGGATAAATAAATAAATAAATCTTTAA
>JAQZBX010032908.1:0-25633 GCA_029593785.1 Cabassous unicinctus | reverse complement strand
TTTTTTTTTTTTTATTGAACTGCAGTGCAGGCGTTGGTATTTTACCTGTTGATTTATCTTATGAGTTTTGATCCATAGTTCCAACTTATGTAGAACTTTTAAGGTCTTGATTCTTTTAGCCAACCTGGTAGCTTCTGGGTGCCATGGCAGGTTTATAGAAGTATGAGATGCCGGCATTGATGTGATGTCAAGAAACGGGCACTTTCATGCATAGTTGGTACAAGTGTAAATTGACAGAGCCTTCCACGAGGCAATCTGGAAATAGTTATCATACTCCTTAAAAATGTGCATAGCTTTGATTCAACAATTCCGCTTCCAAGAATGCATTTAAAGGAAATAACCAGAAAACTATGCACAGATATAAGCAGAAAGATGTATAACATAGCTCATAGAGAAAAGTCAGAAAATGCTCCAGGGGAACGGCTAAGTAAATTACACAGGAACCACATGATATGACAGTACAAAGCCATTAAGGTGATGGTGCAAGGTGGAAAAGTCCTACTTCTGGTAATTGTAGTCTAAGTAACCTGGACCCACAATCCCACTGAAAATGAGAAAAGCCGGGCAGATTATGTCCGAACTGTTCGAGGGCACTGTAGAGTTTCCAATGCAATGAAAAATTGTGGGGCCATGCCTCAGGTAAAGAAGGAAACCCACAGGGTAGGCACAGAATTGGAGTTTAACTTTCCCACTCAAGGCATCTCAGATATTAGAGGCAGCATCTGAGAAGCTAAAAACCTCATTAGAGCTTCCAACAGACTCACAGGGCTAAGGGGACAAGAATTGCATAACAGTGCCTGCCAAGAGGTGGTAATGATAACCATCCCCACCCCCGGGTTTTGGTTGGGATCTCAAAAAGCTACACCCTAGGAGAAAGGGTGAATCAGAAAGAGACTAGCCTTTGCAGAGATGGAAACAGCTCAGTCCATAACCACAGACATCCAGCCAGTGCTTAAAGAAAACAATCGTCACCTAGGATTCTATATCCCATGAAACACACTTCAAAAAGGAAGAGGAAGGAAAGATCATTTCAGACAAAGTTGAGAAGTCACCAACAACACAGACAGAATTACAGGAACACTAAGGGCTTGTCGTCAGACGAGAAGAAGATTACCCCAGGCAGCTGTGTGGAGATGCAGGAAGGCATGAAGAGGTAAGGCTAAGTGTGGTACAAATCTAAACGCATATCAAATGTCGGATAAATGATACAGAGGAGGCAGGTAAATAAAACCCAGTGGATGTGTGGATAGCAGTTTTAATCCAGCTGATACCCACTTTCAATGCTCTCATTTCCAAAGCCATATCCTTCAACTGGAAGAAGATTCCATGACCCCACGTGTCTTAGCTTCTAAGGACTGCCGTAAAGTACCACAAATTGGCTTAAACAGAGGTTCTTAACCTTTTTTGTTCCATGGACCCCTTTGCCAGTCAGGTGAAAACCACAGACCCCTTATTAAGTCCACACTATACTGTGTATTATTTAATAAATACATCACACCCGCACCAACACGTCCCCACAAGAATAATGGGTTTTTCTGAATTTCAATTCAAGCTCACAGACCCCTGCTTAAGAACCCCTGGCTTAAAAGGACAGAAACTTTCTGGCTCACAGTTCTGGAAGTGAGAAGTATGAAATCAAGATATCGCCAGCGGCACTGCTCCTTCTGAGGTTGTTAGGGAAGACTTGTTCCATGCCTCTCTCCTGGCTTCTGGGGGCCCCAGGTATTCCGTAGCTTAACTAATTCCATCAGAAATTACCCTATTTCCAAATAAGGTCACATTCACAGGTGCCAGGGGTTAGGACCTGAACACATCTTTAAGTTTAACCTGTAAATGCCATGCTTTGGAGACCCTGCCTGGGACTTAGTCACTAGAGACACAGTCCAGATTTTTAGCTATATTCATTTCTTCATTTTATTTATTCAACCAATCTGCTGTGCATCTATTGTGTTCCAGATACCATACAGGCACTGGGGGCACAGATAAAGAACACCCATTTTACAGGTGAAGAAGAAAGACTCAGAGAGGTCAAGCAACTTTCCCAAGATCACATGGCTCCCCAGGGCAGAGCTGAGCTCCCATACTGGGTCTCGGTATGTATCCTTGCCATGGGGTTTTCATTAGGCAACCTTGACTCCCAGTAAAAAACACTAAGTGTACAAATGCTCAGCTAGAAGTTTGTCTGTATTATTCTCTCCCTCTAACTTTATTCTGTCGTCAGTTTATTCAGTTTGTTCTGATGAGCAGCTACTTCAATAGGTAGGTTTAAATCAGTGGCACTCAAATGGGGGTGATTTTGCCTCCTCCCCCCTGCCCCCTGGAGACATCTGGCCATGTCTGGAGACCTTTTGGGTTGTCACGAGTGGAAGGGTGCTACTTAGCATCTAGTGAAGAGAGGCCAGCGATGCTGCTAAATTGCCTACAGGCCAGCACCCCCAAGAAAGAATTACCCAGTCTAAAACGTTAATAGTGCCATGGATGAGATACAATTTTTATTCACAAATAGCTGTATTTAACCAGATGGTCTATAACTTAATAAATACTAGCAGCCCACTGGCTTACAAAGCTCCCGTTCTCATTATTTTATTTATACACACAAACAGATGTGTTATGTATATTTTAAGATCACCTTTGAATGGGAGAAAACTTGACTAAATAGAACGACATTCAGTCTGTGTCGGCGTGAATGTAGTTTCATTCAGTCTTGGAAATGATGGTATGTTGGAAAGTTGATTAATGTGTATTTAATCTGGGAAGGTTTTCTGGAAGAGAAGTCTTTAGTTCTCATTTAAAAGAGGAGCAGGACATGCTGGCGGGAGGAAAGAAGTTCCTCCATTCTTCTGGGTCAAACGTACATCAACTTGGAGAAAGGCAAGAGGAGAGAGGTGTGTGTGACATAGGTTGCTATCATAGGAACAGAGGATTTGGAGTGAGGGTGGAATTTATGAGAGATCAAGACCTGCAGGGTGTGACCAGCTGGCAGGAAGCTTTGAGGACAAAGGTTTGTATTTAATCCTGGGCAATGGAAAGGCAGGGACCTTCATGGTTCCACTGAGAAATACTCAAGAGATAACACATGGGTCCACTTTCACTGCACCCAAGTTGCAGACATCACCTTTTGCAAACACTCTTATATCCATCCTAATTTCAAGGTACAGTTAACCCTCCTTAAATTCTACTTTATATACTGTGACAGGGACTTAATCACGTCATCCTTTTCAGATTGAAGAAACTATCACCAAACATATGTAGACAGCATCATCACAATCGTGGGATGGACAGCTTGAGTAACTTATGAAAGAGTTCCAGTCCAAATAATGCACACAACATCCTGGTCTTATCTAAAATTTCAACATTCTCTGGAGAAGCAACAATCTGCAGTACGTTCTCCAGAGAGATTCTCAGGGTCATCCAATTCTGATGCTTAAATCAAATAATCATTTGGCTGAATTTTCTTATTGCTCCTCAAACTCTAACCCTCCCCTCCCTCCCCACTACCATGCTTTCATCATTTCCAACCGTTCCTTCTGCCTCATCACTTCTGTTTCCATGCCAAACTGCAAATTAAGCCTCAAGTCTACCTCTGCTTCTACCCAAAGGGGTCTCAGATGAAAGCCTAAATAAGCTTGTTTTTCTGGTGACAATTCTTCGGGATTCATCTTCCTTTTGTGTGCAATCTCATGGAGTTTGGGCTGAGAGTGGAAAGTCAGCTTTTTTTAATGCAACTGGACTTTTATGATATTTTGAACATGATAAATGAGTTTCAGCAAAAACAAATTATTGTGAGAAGAAATAAAAAACACAGACGGGAAGAATTTACCCCTTCATGAGGACACGTAGGATAATGCACAAAGATTCAAGATACAGAAGGAAGGAAGGCAAGGGGGATACTAAGAGTTCAAAATGATCTCTATAAAGTCTAAATAAAAGCACATTTACTTCTCCTGTTTAAAGTCAGTTTGTACTTAGTTGTTTTTAAAAAGGAAACCACCAATGGAGATGATCCTCCGTGATGCCAAAATGATAAATCACCACTTGAAAACATTTAGAAAGGAAAAGCTTTTTGAAGTAGGTTTTACATACCATTTACCGAAGAATGCATTTTCCCTATTAATAAATGCCTAGCCTTGTATATTTTTCAGTCTTGATACTGTAAAATCCGCATTCCCTCCAGTTTCTCCTAGTTGAACATAATGGCAGTGCTACCAGGAAAGAACGGACTTTTACAGGAGGGGTGCAAAGGAAGAGGTGACATTTCTTAAAAATGGGCTGGACATTAAGGAAAAAAGAACATAAGGATGGTCTAAAGTAGAAAACTGGGTGCCTGGAAGGACACTGATGCCAGGGTGTACCTAAGGGAGTAGGGAGAGCTGGCTGATTGATATTTTTGGTATTTGCTGTGTTAAACATTTTTACATATGTGAAGTTAATATTTTCTTTAAGTTCAATGGGGTCCATTGCTCCGTTTCAGGAAGCAGAGATATTTGCTAGTATTCTTTTTCATACTGGTTGGTAAAATCCCCATTCCTCACAGTGTGCCTTCATCCGTTTGGTATTTCCAGTTGTTCACGCTACCCTACGTATGTCATGAACAGAACACCAGCTGTTTTTATGGCTGCTGTCACTGCACTGCAAAGCACAAATGTTTGCACAGTTTTCCTAAGCAAAACTGTCATTTTCCCTTTTATTAAATTGGTCTTCCGTGATTAGTGGGCATAATTAAATAGCTCTAGAAATCAGATTAGAAAGAGTAATGTAACGGCTTATACAGGGGTCCCAGGCCATTTCTCATGACAGGTCATTAAATTACTTTCTAAAAAGAGGAAATTCACTTAGAGTGCTTCTTCCTCAAGGTACTCATCTGACACAATTAAGAAGGTCTTACCTGACTTCAGGCTCGTGGGCATTTTTGAGAGAGGTATTACGCATTGAGCAAAAACAAGGAATTTGGTAAAAAGAGATTATTTCTGCACAGCCTTTGGAAGGCAGGACAGGCAAATGAGCAATATGTTTGAATCCTGGCTTAGCAATGCACCAACTCTGAGCCAGACTTAACCTGTATCCAGCGCCTCTTAACACAGGGCCTTGGCTTCCTTAATTCACTGCAAGGTAAAGCAGCTCCTTGTTTCCCCTAATTATGAGGCAGTCATGTCATTATACCCCAAACTGGCTGGTTCAAGAAGGGTGAAGATCCTAGGACAAAGTTACTTTTAAGTCAGTAAGTTAAAGGAACATATTGTAAACCTGGCAGCCTTTCTCAGTCAGGCCTCCTCCAGCGAGTAAGTTGTAATGCCTTAAGACATGCATTATATATGATGAAATAACTTCTCTCCTATACATTTAGAATGGTGGTAGTGATGTAACATTCTTGGGAGAATTGCGAAACTAGACAATTTTCTGTCTTCTGTGGGTCAGATGAGAAACTCTGAGAAAGACTGTGCCTACACAAACACTAAATAAATTAAACAAATAAATATGTATAGTTAAGAAACCAAAAGTGTAGGAAAAAAATGGCATACATTGTTTTGGGTCATTACATTGATCCAAAACAAGAAAGGAAAAGAAAGGGGGAAAAAAAGAAAAAGATAACAGATGGGAAAAAAAGAAAATAAACAGCATCAAGGTCATATGCTAACCATATCGATAATTACACTAAATATAAGTGGTCTAAACTCTCCAAAATAAAATGGCAGAAATTGTCAAACTCTGTGAAAAAACAAGACCTAACTATATGCTGTGAGCAAGAAAGTCACTTTAAATATAAAGACACAGATGGATTAAAAGTGAAAGGATGGAAATTTTTATACTATGAAAATACTAATGAAAAATCTGGAGTAAATTAATATTACATGAGGCAATTTTCAGAATAATGTTAATAAGTATTAAGGGGTACATTCCATAATAATAAAGGGGCCAATTCATGAAGACCATATCTTAAATGTTGATGCAACTAATAGAAGATCTTCAAAATAGATGTGGCAAGATGGTATAGAACTTAAAGAAACTGTGAAATCCAAAATTATAGTTGGAGAAATCAACAGTCCTATCTTAGTATTTCATAGAAAAAAAAGGTAAAAAAAAGATGGAAAACCAATGATGATCTAAAGACTTGAACATTTTAAACCTACTTGACAAAACTGACATTTGTAGAATAGCTCCACATAACAATAACAGAAAATACATTATTTTCAATGAACATGGAATATTCACCAAGTTAGACCATGTGTTGGTGATAAAACAAGTCTCAGTAAACGTAAAGGATTAAAATCATACAAAGTCTCTTCACTGAAGACATGGAATTAAATTAAAAGGCAGCAAAAAAAACTTATCTGAAAAATTCCCAAATATTTGGAAATTAAACAGCATATTTCTAAATAACTCAGTGGTCAAAAATGAAATCATGAAGTAACTTTAAAAATGTTTTGAACTGAATGAAAATGAAAACACAAGATATCAAAAAGGTGTTGGGTATAGCTACAGAAGCAGAGAAATTTATTGCATTAAAAACTTATATGAGAAAAGAAGAAAGGTTTCAAGTCAATGATCTAAGCTCCCACTTTAAGAAGTAAAATACTAGAGCTGATTAAACTTAAAGAAAATAGAGGGAAGGAAATTACAAAGAATGGAAATCAACAACAGAAAAACAAAAAGTCAAGTATTCCAAAAGCTGGTTCTTTGAAAAAAAAAAAAAAAAAAAAAATTGATCAACCTAAAATTGGGTAGATCAAGAAAAAGTAAGAAGACACAAAGTCACATACATGCTCAGGTCAATCCCATCAGGGATGGCAGCGCAAGGCCCTCTGAAAATCCCCTCTTCCATAAAAGCAACGAGAACGCTATCAAGTTGTCAAAATCAACTTCTTTATAACTCTGGAAGATAAAGGCTTGCAACAATCCAAGAACTTTCATGCAAGAACAATGACTAAATCTCAGTCAGAACAGAGTTCTGTGGCGCTGTAACTTGCTGAATGCCCATCCTCTTATCCCCATTTCTGTGGTAGCCTTGATAAACTGCCCGTGATCACATGAAAAGCAGCAGCCTCGCAGACACTGCACGTGTCAGAGCAGCTTCGGAGCACTTTCAAAACCCAATTCTTGGCAATGAGGCACTGCTTGACCTGTCTGGCAGTTCCCTGGGAAACCCCACTCTCAAGGCCTATCTTTGACCACACTCAGAGCTCACCCAGTGAGAAGAGCCTTTTTTCTCAAGGTGTGTTTTTTAATATAGTGGCAACTATCCAGCATCACAGTTGAGGCAGTGATAACAGCTGGGGCAAACAAGGTTACCAAAAGATTAAAAGGAACAGTTAGGTGATGAGAGGTCCACAGGGGACTTTGAAAACCTCCACCCCATTCCTGGGCATCTAGAAAGTCACATGCATGCCCAAGGAAGTGGGGCTGCTCTGCAAAGTCATGCAAAGGCCCCAAGCTCTCACGGCTGGCTGACCTTCAGGCACAAGGAGGAAGAGAAGGATAAGGCAGAATCGTGTACTGCCTGCATGTGTGGTGAAGGTGTACCCTGACAATGCACAAAGTCCCTCAGCAAAGACTGGAATACTTACAGGTTCTGGGAATTTAAGGAAATCTCTGTCTATTTAGCTGACTGCTAAGCTCACCAAGCAGAAACTTTAGTGGGCACACATGACAAAAAATACAGATTTCAAATAATGGATTCAGGAAAATCTCTAACCAGCAACCAAATAACAACAAACGGCAACCACCACAAACACTGGGAAGCAGTGAGACTGATTTCCAGAGTTGCCATATATCTTTTAAAATGTATACTTTTCAACAACAACAAAATGAGACATGCAAATAAACACAAATGTATGGCCTATACACAGGAAAAGACAGTCACTAGAAAACTGTCCCTGAGAAATCCCAGGCACTGGACTTCCTAGGCAAAGAATTGAAAGCAGCTATTTTAAATATGTGCAAAGAATTAAAGGAAACTAGGTCTAAAGAACTAACGATAAGTATGAGAATGATATATCACCAAATACAGAATATAGATTAAGAGATAGGAATTATTAAAAATCAAAGAACAAAATAGAAATTCTAGAGTTGAAAAGCACAATACCTGAAATGAAAAACACATGGGGGGGAGGCTCAAGAGCAGTTGAGGAACAGAAAGACAAAAGAATAGATAAAAATGAGCAGGGCTTCAGAAACATGTGGGTCACCATCAAGCATACCAACACATGAACGATGGGTGTCCCAGAAGGAGAGGAGTGAAAGGGGCAGAAAGATTATCTGAAGAAATAACAGACAAAACTTCCAAAATTTGATGTAAAATATTAATCCACACATCCAAGCTTAATGAAGTCCATGTAAGATAAACTCAGAGATCTACGCTTAGGTCATAATCAAATTGTTGAAAGCCAAAGATAGAGCATCTCAAAAGCAGCGAGAGAAATGATTCCTTGTACAAGGGATCCCAAAGATTAGTAGCTGATGTATCATCAGAAACCACATTGCTAGAGGCAGTGGCATGGCATATTCAAAGTACTGGAAGAAAAATACTGACAGCCAAAATTCTATATTTGGGAAAACTTTTCTTCAAAAATGAAGGAGAAATTAAGACAACCCCAGAAAAACAAAAACTGAGATAGGCTGTTGTTAGCAGAACAGCTAAAGGAAGTCCTTCAGGTTGAAATGAAAGGACAGTAGACAGTAATTGAAATCCTCAGTAAAAGTAACACCAGAGTTAAATATAAAAGTTAGTATAAAATTATTTTGTTGCTTGTAATTCTTTTCTTCTCATATCTTACATAAGAGACCACTGCATAGAGCAATAATTATAAGTCTGTGCTGATGGGCATACGTGTGTAAATATGTTATTTATATGGCAATAGTAGCACAAAGGAGGGGTAAGGGAACGGAACCATACAGGATTAAAGTTCGCGTATACTATTGAAATTAAGTTGCTAACAAATTAAGATGATCATTTTAATCCCCAGGGCA
This sequence comes from Cabassous unicinctus, assembly GCA_029593785.1. Classification (NCBI taxonomy): domain Eukaryota; kingdom Metazoa; phylum Chordata; class Mammalia; order Cingulata; family Chlamyphoridae; genus Cabassous; species Cabassous unicinctus. Next base: position 16,669 of record JAQZBX010032908.1, on the reverse strand, counting down.
AGTGCTAGGAAAATAACCATCTACAATATGAAATACTTAAGGATAAATTTAAACACGCACATGACCAATACATTGAAAACTACAGAATATTGCTGAGAAAAATTAATGAAGACCTAAGTAAATATAGATAAACTGTGTTCATAGATTAGCAAACTTGTTACAATGTCAATTCTCCCTTAACTGACTTACTGAGTCAATGCAATTCAAACAAAATCCAAACAGACTTTATTTCTAAAATAAAATGAAAGGCTGATTCTAAAATTTATATGGAAAATCAAAGTTTTTCTTTTTTAGTAAACAAAAAAGAAAATCTTTGAAATAGAAAGTCAGAATTGGAGGATTTACACAATGTTATTTCAAGACTAAAAGTAATATAGTCTATATTATATATTATTATATATATTATACTATAATTATATAGTATTCTTTTGACATAAAGAGAGACATACATCAATGGAACAGAAGAGAGAGGCCAAAAATAGTTTCATTATATGGTCATTTGCTTTTGAAAAAGTATGTCAAGGTAAAATATTAAGGAAAGATTATTTCCAACAAATGGTGCTGGAACAGATGAATATCTAGATGGAAAAAAATAAAACTTGTCTTTTATTTCATACCATAGAGAAATATTAACTCAAACTGGATCACAGACCTAAACATAAAAGCTAAAAATATCAAATTTCTAGAAGAAAATACAGGAGAAAATTTTTGCAGCCTTGAGGTAGGCAAAGATTTCTTAGATCACCAAAGTCACTAACCATAAAAATTTTTGATAAATTGGATTTCTTCAACTTTAAAACATTATCCTCATCAAAAGACATGATAAAGAAAATATGAAGGTAAGGCACAGAGTGGGAGAAAATATTTGCCATACATAACTTGACAAAGGACTTGTATGCAAAATATATATAGAACTGTTGCAACCCAAGAGGATCAACTCAGTTAAAAATGGCCCCCAAAATTGAAATTATTTCACAAAAATAAGATATTTGAATGGCCAGTAAGTCCATGTGAACAGACTCAAACTCATTAGACATAAAGGAAATGCAAATAAAAACCGCAAGACACCAATGCCCATCCATTAGAATAGCTGGCTTTTAAAAGACTGACAATACATGTGAAGCAACAGGAAGTAAAATGGTACAACCACTCAGGAACAAAGTTTGACAACTTCTTAGAAAGCTAAACATACACTTACCATTTGAAACAGCAATTCTGCTCCTGGATATTTTCCCAAGACCAATAAAAACATATGTCCACACAACAGCTTATATAGAGATATTCATATCAGCTTTATTCTTAATAGCCTAAAACTTGAATCAACCTAAATGTTCATCAACAGGTGAATGTAGGAACAAACTGTGACATAGCCAACAATGAACTGCTACTCAGCAATAAAAAGTAATGGACTGATACTGACAACATGAATAAATTTCAAAAGCAATCAAGAGAAGCCATACCCAAAAGCATACAGACCATACGCTTCCATGCATATGAATTTCTAGGAGAGAAGTCAAAATCTTTAGGGGTAGAAAAGAGATTGTTGGTTGCCTAGGGCCAGGGTTTAGGGAGGGATTGACAGCAAAGGGGCATAAAGAATATTTGGGAATGATGGAAATGTTCAATATCTTGAATTTAATGGTGGTTTCCTGGGTGTATTTGTCAAAATTCACTGAACTGTACACTTAAAATAAGTGCACTGTAGGTAAATATTACTTCGATACTTTAAAAAAATCTTCTGTGAGGTGGTTTTGTGTATTTTTTCCTTTTAGTTCTATTAATTTTGCTGTATATATTTTGAAAAAATTCTAAAGGGAGTTTTTCAAGTTGAAGGAAAAGGATTCCAAACAGAAATATGGTCAGGTTACTTGATGTATTTTGTATTACGAGATGTTCTTTTTTTTATTTCTAGTCACTCTTTCTTAAATCTATATTTGATAATATTACAGGTGGTCAGCTTAATTTTGATTAGCATTTTCATGGTATACATACATATTTTTTCCATCTTTACTTTCTACATTTCTGTATATTGATATTTAAGGTGTTCTCTTGTAAAACACAGGGAGTTTGGATTTTTAATACCATCTGACACTCATCTTTTAATTATATTGTGCAGTCCATTTAATTTTAATAAATAACTGACACAGTGGGTTTAAATCTACCTACCTTCTATTTGTTTTCTTGTCCCATCATTACTTTGTTCCTTTATTCCTTCTTTCCTGATTTTTAAAGCAAAACATGCATTTTTATTATTCTATTTTTTCCTCTAATTCCTTAATTATATTTTTTGTATTCTTCTAGGGCTTATTTTAGAGATTAAAATATATATCCTTGACTTATGACAGTATATTTTGTTCGTATCTTTCCTACTTCCCGAACAATGCAAAACTTTTACAACAGTTTAACTTCATTTGTCCCTCCCTTTGTGCTACCAGTGATATATATATATAACTTCTACACATGCTGTAACACCTCCTCCCCCAGTATCTTGTATGGTTGCTGTTTTAAACAGTCAATATTCTTGTATTTACCAACGTATTTATCTGCTCCTGCTCTCCATTCAATTCTGCGCTTCCATTCTGGGATTAGTCTCCTTTGACCTGAAAAACAACCTTTTTTATACCTTGTAGTTCAGATCTACTGGAGGTGAATTTTATCACATCTTTTATGTGAGAAACATCTTTATTTGTCCTTCACTTTTGAAGAACATTTTCACTGGGCTTGAATTCTAGGTTAGCAGTTTTTTGTTTTTTTAACTTGTTTCCCTTTCAAGACACTGTTCCATCTTCTTCTGGCTGGCGTGTTTCTGTTGAAAAGTCACCTGTTAGTCTTATTTTTACTCCTTAGAAGTTCTTTTTCTCTCAATGTTTTGAGGATTTTCTCTTTGACTTTGATTTTCAACAATTTGATCATGGGCCCAGATGAGGTTTTCTTTGTATTTCTCTGACCTTCTTGAAATGTGGGATGAATGTTTTTCATCAGTTTTGAAAAGTTCTCAGTCATTATCCTTTTAGGTATTGCTTCTCCCCCAACTCTCTCTCTTTCCTATGGGATTCCAATTACAATGTAAGTCAGACTTTCGACTGTGCCATAGGTCTTGTGTGCTCCTGTTCTGTTCTTTCCTTTTTCTCTCTGTACATCCATCTTCTATTGATCTGTCTTCAAGTTCACTATTCCTACCTTCTTTTTCCATTCTGCTGTTAAACATTTTGGGCACTTAATTTTAGATATTGTATTATTCAGTCATCTATCCATTTGATTCATTTTTGTAGATCCAGGCCTCTTTTGAAATTCTGCATTTTTTCCTCATTTTGAAAATTTTTTTTTAAACTATACTAAACATAGTCATTTGTCAGTTCTTCTCAGCTAATTCCAATGTATGGATCATCTTTGACACTGTTTTTTGTTTTGTTTTGTTTTTTTCTCTTACCAGTCATTTTTTCCTGATTTTCACAAGTCTAATAAATTGATTGCAGGCCAGACATTGTGTATGAAAGTACCATAGAGGTTCTAGATCAGGGGTTCTTAACCTTCTTTGTTCCACAGACCCCTCTGCCAGTCAGGTGAAATGAATGCTACTGTAATTTATTCATTGTACACATTCATAAGTAAAGGAAATACTAGATTTCAGTTAGAGGTCAGAGAAAATAAAGATAAGTTGATTTTTTTTTTCAATTCAAGCTCATGGACCCCCTGAAATCTTTCCATAGACCCCTTGTGGGTCCCCGGACCCCTGATGAAGAACCCCTGTTCTATACAGTATTCCCGCCAGAGAGAATGTAGCCTTTCCTCTGTAGGTAGATCACTCCCTCACGTATCAGGAGGTGACAGGGTCAGGGCTGGGCTGTACTTTTACCAAGACTCATTCTACCTCTGGTTATGGCCTATTCCTTGAGGTGACACTCCCAGGCTTTTCTAATCTTCTCAGCCATTCTGTCTGTTAAAGGTTTGGAACTTACGGTTTAGCTTCCTTTCCTACGCAGCTTCAAAATACGGCAAATGTCTTGAGAGGGGACCAGTCATGTTTGCTGCAAGTCCCGTTCTGCCAGCTGTACCTCGCTCCTAACCTCCACACGGCACCCAGCCTCCTGAAGCACCCAGAACCTCTGGGTACAAATTACTACTACTAGAGTCAAGGAAATTAGAAAACAAAACAAAACCTTTTCTTACACTTTCAATATCCTCATAGAAATCTTTCTTTCACTTCTCAATTACTTAGAAATTTTTTAAATAGGTAGTATAAAAATGAACTTTTATGCAGCCCCTGCATAAAATTAAGTTTTGAGTTAGTGACGTTCTGACTATATTTTCAAATCTTCATTTTCTATTGAGGAAATGCCATCAAACTACACCCTATAAGTTTAAAAATATGTACTGCAAATTGGCTGATGCCTGGTGTGCTTTGTTGCGGAGGACATCTAAACGTCTGTCTCAAATAAGCAGCATTATCATTCTATAGTTAGCAACTGCAAGTAACAGCTGTGGCATGTCATAGTCCCTTTATTATTATATCCATAGCTGAAGGTCAGATCTTATTTATCAGCCAGGAATCACGGATGTACCAGCTGTCTATCATGAAGCCTCAGTTGGCATGACAGGAGAGATGCATTTTTACAACCTAGTAGATATTTGTCGTTTTTGCCTGCTTGACTTCCATTACCCATTTATGCAGTCACAGAAGAGGATACACAGCCAACATTACTTCTCAGAGACCCACTTTAAGGACTTCTGCTCAAATTATTGAGAAAGAAAATGTCTGCAGCCAGGTTGCAAAGAAGGCACATGATGGTAGCTGCTAGCAGCCATCTTGCCACAATGAGGATAGGCTCTCTCTGAGAACAGAGCCTATGGAGAGGGGCTGAGCTAAGGGTTGTAGAGAACAAATACATTGTTTGGGTGCCTGGAGTCTGACATGCTTGAAGCCAGGAAATGCCCCAGGACTTTTCAATTTTGTGAGTTAATAAAAAAAAAAAATCCATATTTTAACATAAGCAGGCTTATTCAGTTTATTCATCAGGTAAATCTCAACAATGGATCTTCGTTCTCAGCCAGAGTCCATTCCACAACAAAGGCTAGAACGGTGAGTTGGGTCCTGAGGATGAAGATATCGGAATTACGCTGAGTGGCAATCCATGCCTAGAAACTCAGCGTACCATAACCCGAATATGGTAGGTGAGAAAGCCACTCAGCTTTGGAAAGGAAGCAGAGAAATTTTGTTTTAGGGGCTAGTAGCTAGAGAGAATGGCAAAATGTCCAGATTGAGATGATTCGAGACAGTTGGATGCATGGACTTGAATCTTGCCAAAGATCAGGGAAGGAGGTGAGGCTGTTACATCATATTAATAGAGGTGATAATAAAAAACTTGGATTATGCTGAAAGGATCCACAGAGAAGGAAGCAAAAAGGAAGTGGCCCAGATTTAGAGGGCCAGTGGAGGAGAATGAGTGGGGGAAGAAGCAAGTGGGAAAATTAGAGAGGTAGGAGAGGACAAGGGAAAAACTGGGACCAAGAAGTTTAGGGGAAGCAGTTGCAAGAAAGTGAAAGATCACCAACCACCAATACCAAGAAGCTAAAGACACTCAAGGCTGAGGGGAGGCCAGGGAAACTGCCAACGGCGTTGTCAACCTTGCCAAAAGCTCTTTGTGGTAGAGTTGAACTAGGATACAACAGTTATGCAGCAAATTCGTGGTGAAAAGGCACCAAGAGCAGCCAGCTGCCTCCGCGGGGAAAAGTGGTGGGCAGGTGTTAAGGCAGCCGTACAGCACCGGGGGCACTCACTCTGAAAAATATAAATTCCCTAACATTGTCTTCGAGTTTTAAGTCACCGTCTAGGACACCAGGCTCAGTATCATTGGGAAGGCATAAAACATTTAGTAAGGAAAAGGTGTGACGTTTTTAACACACTAAACATGTTCAGAAAATTATTAACTGAATCCTGTCTCTTTAGTGAGAAAAGGACCAAAATATGAAATTGTGCGCGATGAAAGGAACAAGTCTTTGCCAAGCATCCACCGTGTAAGGATCCTAAAGACGACAAGGCTCCAGGCTTTAGAGGAGGCCATCTCCACTAAGGATCAGCTCAACACACCACATGCTCCAGGAAACCTCTTCTGAGCCGTGCCCTTGAAACACGAACCCCCAAGCCCACCAGGCTAGAGACTCTCCTCTTTGTCCCTGATGCTGGGCGTGCAGCTCCGGGGAGACTATCTTCTCTACTTAGGTGTTTTGTCTCTCCTACTGGGCAGGAGACATTTAGAGATATTTTATGCATCTTCACATCATAGTCTGGCACAGAGTGGGCTGCCAGATTTAGCAAAAAAACACACCAAAAAAACCCACACAAAAATAGTATATATCTCATCCAGTTAAATCCAAAATTCAAAATCAAAGATTGCATGGGTCTTCTTATATTAAAAGTATTCATCGTTTTTCTAATTCAAATTTAACCATACAGCTTATGTTTCATCTGGCAACCCTCCAATCAATCCCTGCTTGCTGAATGACTGCAGAAGTGTGATTGGATCTGGAGTGGGATAAGGGGAGACACGGGAGAGGACAGTTACGTCTTCTGAGTACATGCTCCAAAAAGTCTATCTGGAAAAAACATGAGCACAATGCTTAAGCTACTCTGTTGGCAGAGGAGTTATGACCAGAATGAGAAGACCTAAGAGAAGCTGTGAGAAACCCATGGCAGGAACACCTGATGCGGGGCGGGGCACAAGATGCATGGAGAAGGTAGTCTGATGGTGGAAACTTTTGTACACACCTACTCCCCACCTTTTCATCCAGAGGCCCAAGGAGCCACATAACAGGGAGACAGAACACCGTGTGCTTCAAGGTGTTGGCTCACTCACTCCATTGATCCACTGATCCACCAATCCACCAACAGATCCATCCATCCATCCATCCACCCACCCATATATAATTGGCATTGAAGACACACTTCTGCAGCAGACTCTGGGGAACAACAAGGAGCAAACATGACACGTCTCTGTCCTCTTGCAACGGACAGTCCAACTGGGGAGGCAGACATTAAACTAGGAAATGAACAGGTAAATAAAAAGAAACAGAACAACAACGGCAACCAACAGGGCAGACACCTGCTTAGATGCGATGATCAGGGAGGGCTTCCTTGAGGAGGCGGTTTTAGAGCTGAGACAAAGAAGCTCATCTGCTATATGCAGAGATGGACTCTTGGCAGGACCCAGAGACTAAGGTCAGGAGCAGGAGTTGACAGGAGGGTTCCTAGGGCTCTTCAGGACCAAAGTCCAGAGGGATGTCAGGTCGGGGACAAGATGAGAAGCTAGGTATGGAAGACAAGACCACCGGCTGTGTCCCCAACAGCTTCAAACAAGGGGTGGCATTAGTGGCGCAGACCTGGGGTTGCTAGAGGAGCTGAGGGTGGGGAGACAATCAAGCCTGGAGAAAGGGATGTGAATAGAAGTTTCCAAGAATGTGGGAAAAGAAATCCATATGGTCCCTAGAGGGGAATCAGATGTCCCAGGTGAAGCAAAGCAGAAACCATCTGGGGGTGATTTTGGGGTAGACTATGGAGATGGGGGTTTCCATGTGAGTTTTAGGGCTACAGGCCACAACTGGGCCGGTACTCGGACTCCAGGCCTGGTCATGGCATAAGATCTGAGCATGAACCTGAGAGTGGGGTTGTGCTGGGGGGTGGGGGGTCTCTCGCTTTCTGTCACCCCTCCCCTCTCCCACATGTGGGCTAACTAGAGCAGCCACGTCCAGAGAGCCAGCTACCCAATCCACAGGGCCAGGTGCCTGCCACAGACAGAACTCCTGCCGCCGTCAAGCAGTCTCTGGGCTCTGACATGGGTACAAGGCAACACCTCCCAGGTGGCTGCAGCCTTTTTGGCTGGGTGTGGCCCCAGATAACGTAATGGCACTAGGTCAGGGCAAGGACCGAGAGATGCCAGGGCAGCTCTGACGAACTCCACTGTGTTCCCTGCTACTGTGGCCAGTGTTCAGACGCCCCTGGAGCACCTCAGGTAGGAGGCGGCTTCTAGTTAGCACAAACCAAATTCCTTCCTTTTTTGCATCAGCCTGACCCCAAGACCCAAACTCGATTTGATATAAGTGGCTCAGCTTCATCACGGCCTCAGTTACCTCTATGGGCCAGCCCGGGAGCCTGGCTGCCCTTGAGAACTTCATCTCAATGGTGCCAGGGAAGAAAAGAGCTCTGCCTCTACTTTCAGGCACATTCAGGAGCACCATACATTCATGAACTAGGAAATGCTGGAATCAGAGACATGACATGTACGTTTTCAGGACACAGATTTACCGAAGGGTCCATTGTTTATAGCAACTGTGGCAATAATTTGAAATTGGAAGTGTCTAAGGGAAATGCTTGATTAATTATTTATACAAATGATTTTTATCTTGCCCAGTATTCATCAAACCTAAATAGAAAAGCACTAGACCAAACCAAAAGTCAAGCTAAAAGTAAAGCAAATGAAATGATTGAAAACCAGGAGACTCTCCAAGTAACCATAAACTTTAACTCTAATGTCTTTGGTGACTTCCTATGTGCCCTGTGGATACCGAGCTGAACGATACGGCAGCTGCCTCTGAGTGCACAGTCTCCCTGGGAAACCGATAAGGAAACCAGCCACTATGCAAGGGGAAGGCAGGCCGGGCCCTGGAGAATGATGAGAGCAACGATACTGTGGACAGGCAGGGGCGGTCTCAGGGCAGGGAGGAGAGAGTGCAGAGAAAACCTCAGGGCAGGGCATCCTGGGGAGTGCCTGCGTTCAAGGGTTTAGGTTTTACTCTGAAAGAAGTCAGATGATTTTTGGAATGCAGTGGGTGTAATACACTTTGTTTAAAAGGTAAAGCTCAATTCCCTCTCCCAAAATGGACTCCCACACTGCCAATAGTGACTTTTTTGCCCGGTTGTCTTTTTTACACAATGGTGGAATTGCCTCAACCAGAAGCTCAAGGCTCTCAAGAAAGGTCCACATCCACAGTCCTACGTCCACGGGGCTCCTGGTCCTTTGTGGATCACCAGCAGGGAGACGGGCCCGCAAGCCACACCTTCACCTGCGAGTTCGCGCTGGGTCTGCAGAGAACGAGAGCCGCTGTCCCCCTACCCTCCAGCTTCCCAGCCCGCCTGCTCTGATCTTCTCACAGGTCCAACCACCCTGCTTTCCATCTGATACATCCCATCTACAGCTTTGCCACCACTTCCTTTTTCTCAGACAGATACTCCAAAACATCACTTGACCACTCAAGAACCTTCAGAGGCTCCCCACTGACTTCAGAATAAAATTCTAAGTCCTTAGCATGACATTCAAGGCCCTACCTAATCTGAAAACCCTTCATCCCAAACCATGGAAATATTTTATCTGTCATAGGTACTTAAAATTCATTTGTAAAAAGAGAGAGAACTATAATTTGCCACTCAGCGCACAGGATGCACAGCAGGGCTCAAAATCCCTGCCTCTACCCTTTCCATGGGAGGAGGTGGCATGAGCGAGGGTTTCCTCAGATTTCCTCATTGCATATAGAAGCCAGCCCTGAAACTTAATGTTCCTTCCCATCTCAACCAGAAATACAGAGGACAAGACTAATGATAGCTGCTCCAGTCCCAGCTGCTTCAAATAAAATAGTTAAATTAATTTGCTGTCATGGCTGTAGGAATTTTCTGAAAGGAGTTGCCTCTGAGGTTAATGAATATAATAGGCCAATTCTGTGTGAGCTGAAATTCTTGGAATCTGAAGGTATGGGCAGTTGCAACTGGTAAGGTTTCACTGAAAAATGTACATTTGTTGTCTTTGAGGGTATTTACTTAACTAAAGATGTACGTCTCCACGGCTTCTGGACATTTATTTTATAGGAAAAGATCTTTCAAGTTTCTCCAACTCATTTCCCCACCTGCCAATTTTCCCCGCCAACTCTTTCCTCGTAATGCCTGCTGGTGCCAAAAGAATGTCTCCATGTTTCTGTCTGTTATAACCAACAAAAACGTATTAAATGCTTCATATTTGACTTCAGAATGTCGTTTCTGTCTGTCCTAACTGACGACTCCTCCTAACCCTGTCTGGGCAAGTGTGGCATGTGGTATGAAAATCAGAATATTAGTTTAGTCCTGGGAGCTCGGAGGACGACCAGTTTGTGTTATGCCCATTACAGGCGTTTCCCGTGACAGCTGCATTCCCAGAAATGGTTCCAGACTGAACCAGACGAGGCTCAGTACCTGCCAGTGAAACAGCAGGCTGGAAAATCAGCCTCAAACTCCAGCGAGGCCGTTCTGGAGATGAACCTTAAAGAGCTCCCTTCTCCTCTTTCTTAAACTATGAGGCAAGGGGGTCTACAGAATTGGGATTCGGAACTTTGCCCAAACAGCCCCAGACATGAAAATGGCAGGACAGCAAACGTCTGTCCTCGATGTCCCAGTAAGCAAGGACACACAGAGGCAGGCCAGTGTCCAGCTGAGCCATTGCTCCTGGAGCCTGATGCATTCCCGTGTATTCCACATAAGATATTTGTCTGTTGGACATCAAAACTAGCAATAACTGTTGGCAAGGCAAACACATTCCTATTAGCTGAATAGGCACGACTGAAGATTATATGCCCCAGTGGTCTTGTTTTGAACTATAAAAGAAGGGGCTGTATTTCAAAGGAGCGATGATAAAATTCTCTACCCCTGGTGGGCTCTTAACTCTTCCTTACGTTTGTGCTGCAGGAAGAGTCGACATTTCCTAGAGTTCTGTTTGAGCAAGCTGCAAAGTAGCTCTGAAATTGCATTGCCTGTTTTTGTAAAGGGCAAAATACCTCTAGTGCCTAGCATAGTACCTGCCACATGACAGGTTCTTGAATAATATTTGTTGATTAAATGAATATACAAATAGAACTCAACAGAAATGTAGGATGATCTTCAATCAGTAGTTGTATCCCCCCTCAAAAGTTACCCATCAACACTTTGACATAGAATTCCATCGAATAGTACCTGCGCGGGTTCTGCAAGGTTCAACCCCAGGGAGTGAATGGATACCCCCCGTCATGGGTTGAAATCGGTCCCCCAAAAAGCTATGCTGAAGCCCGAATCCCCGGTGCCTTAGCATGTGGCCTTTTTTGGAATGAGGGAATAGTTGGAATCAGCCAAGTTAAAATGAGGTCATACTGGAGGGGGAGGGGGTTAATCGGACTTGACTAGTGTCCTTCTAAGAAGGGGAGGGGAGACAAACGACGGCCCCGCGGCGACGGAGACAGAGACCGAGTTAGGCCACCGCCAGGAGCACGACACGGGACCGATCCTTCCCTACGGACCGCAGAGGGAGCACCGCCCTGCCAACACCAGGATTTTGAACTTCTGGCCTCAATCTGTAAGACAATAAACGTCTGTTGTTTCGGGCCCCCTGATTCATGTTACATTGTTATAGCAGCTCCAGGAAGTTAAGACACCCCCCAATTTGCATGGTTTTCCATGGCAGCCCCAATAACTTATTTAAAAAATAGCTGTTGGATGTAAAAAAATAAATAAATAAATAAAGGAACTGTTAAAGGTCTAAAACAGTGTTTTCCAAACTGTAATGGGTTCCCTCGATGATGATGCATTTTAAGAGGTACACAACATTGTAATTGTTTATACTTATTCATTTCAAACACATAGAAAGAATATAATCAATGAGCTTATCAAGTTTGTATAAACTATAAAGTATGGCTGCTTCTATAATTAGGCAAAAATCATGTAGGTGGGCGATAGGCGACCAAAGTTTGGGAAAAATGGATGTAAAATATGTCACCCATATATACAAATATAGCCTTGCTATTCCATTGGTGATGGTGAGTATTGTAATGTTTCTGAGTTTGGGCCAATCTGTCCACATACCTTTGAAAAATACTGGCTAGGATAAGGTGTTTGCGTAAGGCCAAAGAACTGAGCCAAATTAATAGCTCCAATGGGAGCAGGCAATCCTAATGGGGCCACAATCCATAAGGCTGATTCTCATTAGCTCTGTGTCTTCACCAACTCTGTCATGGGTTTTTGACCGTGCCTTTAAATCACATGCTTGAAAAAGTGGTAGATTCAAGCAAAATGAAGACCCTTAGTAGCTTCACTGAGTAAAAATTCCATGTGAAAATGGTTATGCCAACTGCATAAAATCTTTTTGTGTGCCACTTTTAGGAAAAGGTCAATAACTTCAAGTAATTAGCTGAAAGGCAGCCTTGAAGCACAGATCAACCTAGGAAATGTGAAAAGCCAGCGTTAGAGCAAATGCTAGAGAATTGAGAATCAAATTTTAAAAATAACTTCTTAGGAAAAGAACTTAATGATTAGGTTCTACTCTCAAGAATTCAATTCATTTACTGGAAATCATTATTCTTGTTTCTTGGCCTCTATAGGTAAAGTCGCAAAAGGCCAAATTCTTGGTATATTTTTTCACAGACAATTTCTGGAATTAAATATATTATGTGAAAATTTGGTGTGCTTCAGCCATGACCCAAAATTTGAGATTTATTTCTTTAAAATCTATCAAGAACACATACATAGATTTCCTTGTTCTGCCAGGTGAGAGGGACTAGAAGCAACAAAACTCCAATAGTAACAAGGACACCTAGTGCTCAGATCTTGGTTTCTAAGACCATTCTCCAATAGCAGGAACCGGGGCTCACTGGGAAAAGTGGCTGACTCTAGAACAGGGAAAGGAAACATGCAAAATGAGAGTAGTGTGTTTTGTAGAAATGCAAGGAAGTGCTAAACAAACACACACGACACAATAAAAGGGGCAAGTCAAAGGGACACAAGCCAACTGGAAAAACTCCCCATTGTCAATGAAGGAACAAATTTGAGCAAAATAAAGTAGTACTGAATTTTAACCCAAAGTGTAAAATAAAATACATGAATCCATACTGATATAAATGGATGATTAAATAAATTAATAAAGGGGGATAGTAGACAAATCTCCCATGCAGAAGAATTCCAAGAAAGTTATATGTTGACACTTCACTCTCAAGGAGTTGGCACATAATTCCCCATGCCTTAAGAGTGAGTCGTGCATAGTGGCTTCCTTCCAAAGAGTACGGGTTGGAAAAGTGGGAAGAAGACAGTTACTTTATAGTGAAGACACCCGATAAGCACTACTTCAGCCAGGTAATCAAAGGTCAACAGCAACGGTGATAATTCATGTGGATGGTTTGTACCCTTGATCTGGTGTGATGAGAATGACACCTACCTCTGTGGTCTTCCCCAAAGCCCATGACCCCAGTCCAATCACGAGAAAACCATCAGACAAATCCTAACTAAGGGACATTCCATAAACCACTTGACCAGCCCTCCCCATAACTGTAAAGGTCATCAATAACAAGGAAAGTCTGAGAAACTGTCACAGCCACGAGGAGACCTGACAACCAAATATAATATGGGATCCTGGAACAGAAAAAAAAACGTTAGGTAAAAAACTAGGGAAAACTGAATAAAGTATGGGATTTAGTTAATATAACATATCAACATTGGTTCGTTAATTGTGACAAATGTACCATACAAATGTAACATGTTAATAGGATAAACTGGGTAAGGCATATGGGAACTTTGTACTATCTCTGCAATTTTTCTGTAAATCTCAAACTGTTCTAATATAAAAGGTTTATTTTTTTAGAGTCTAGCAAAAGCAATCATTGAGGTCTGGGCAGGGCTGTGGGGCACTAGGAAATTAACTTTCATTCTTACTTGAACCAACTCTACAGTGGGCAGGTTTCTATAAACACATGTGGGTTGGGAGACATGCTTTTCCTTTTGGCCGTGGTGACCACCATCCATTCTCAGAGGGGTGATTTTATACCTAAGGGGGCAAAAACCGGTTCTCAAAGGGCAAGACATGCTTAGCTATGACAATGGTTTGTGGTGTTCCAAAGGTTACCCTACCCAACAAAATCTTATTCCTTAGTATTTCATTTCCACACGTAGGGAGAATTTAATTTAAACTAACTTTCCTCTTTAGGCAGACAATAAGGAAACAAAGATTGCAAAACAACTGGTGTACACCACCCCAAAACACCTTACGATTACAAGGCGGTGTGTGAGAAACCCGTCAGCGGCACGTTACATTGACGTAACAGGAAAAGCTCTTCACAGGAGCTCACTAAGGGAGTGTTATGTTACTGTCACCTAACAGCATGGTATTCAGTTGTTTCTGACATAATTTTAAATCCTTGCTGCAGTCGCACTCCTAAAAGGTTTAGACATATTTCTCACTTTTTAAAATAAGAATAGAGGATATACATATATTTTTTATCTGAAATCTAAATTCTGGTTAAATAAACGGTCTTCATTGCTATTGCAATTGTTTGTAGAACAATTGCAAAGGAAATGTCCTCACTGTCATATGTTATGACTTTTGAGAAATTCCAGAATAAGCTCAGAGGTGACAGCTTCCTCAGCCTTCACACGATATAAAATTATAAAATACAACACTAATGCACATTAAATCTCTCTTGGGAAGCTTTGGTCTCCAGTTTTACGTATTTTTTAAGAATCATAATACTTTCTAAAAATTATATGCTAACCTAATGGGCCTCAATCCTCTAAACTCTCTCACCTATTAAAAGTTTTCAGGTAAGAAAAAAAACACCCACCAGTAAATGCACATATTAATTGTAAGAAATGTGCCATAGGAATGAAGAGATGTTATTAGAGGAGGTGAGGGGCCTATGGGAGCTTTCTGTACCAGCCTCAGTTTTTCTGCAAGTTTAAAACTTTCTAAAATAAAAAGTACATTTTAAACATCACATATCTTGTATCAAGTTCCTGTTTAACTTTGCTGTAATTGTTAGTCTACTGGACCGCGAGCTTCTGGAGGGCAGGGCTGAGTCTTGCCTCTCCTTGCACCACGGGAACCTGTCCTCGGACCTTGAACGCGGCCACCACACACACATCCAGCGGATGGATGAACGACCGACGTGGAATTCAGACTCCTTCCCTCCTAATATCAAGCAAGTATATGTCCTGTGGCAGATCAAACATGGAAAGTGTTATCTAAGTATTATTTTTTTAAAAAAAAGTTTTCCTCTGTCTGCTTGGACAGCGTCAACCCCAAAGGCTACTAACACGCAAACACGTTCCAATATCTTAAAATACGGTGAAGAAATAGAAGACAGCGCTGTGTGATGGTGCCAGAGGTTCACAGGCAGTTGGGGGGGACGGGGGGACAGCAGCTGTAAGGAGACGCGATGCGGCAAAGCCAGCCTCGCCAGTGACATTAAGGCCTCGTAAGACGGTGCCTGAAACGAGCGAGTTAGAGGGGACAGTTGAGAGAGGAGCCCCAGAAGTCCTCCTCGGGAGGATGAAGCCTCCCAATGGGAAGCCAGTTGGGGCGCAAAGCCTCGCCCTGCCCTCTCCTCTTAGGGATTCTCCTCTTGGTGCGGGGGCCGAAAAGGAAGCGGGAAGAGGCAAGGCCCTGGCGGGCAGCTGGGCTGGAGCCATGCTACCTTGTTGAAGAGAGACACGTCCCCCTTGAGGGGTGACACTAAAGGGCGAGAGCCTGATGGCCCACGGTCCCCGGGGCTGCTGCCCTCTGCGCCTCGCCCTCCACCGTCGGGGGTGGACGTTTAGGACCCAGTCCTGACACAAGGTGCAGAGGGAAGACGATGAACGTCCTCCCTGGGGTTAGCACGGCAAGGAAAGAAGACTAGACCTCAGGGCGGAGCCTGGGAAGGCGCTCAGGGAAACCAACTGTGAAGGGGCAAAACCAGGAAGAGGACGGAAAGGAAGAATAAAAACGTGAGAAGAAACCAGAGACCGGGTCTCAAAGGAAGCGAGAATTTCAAAGGGGAGTGGATCAGCGTCAAGACAGCAGTGAAGAGCAAAAGGTGCACACTGGATTCGGAGGCTGGGAGGCCGCCCTGGCTCAGCAAGCACAGTTCTGATGAACTGCTGGGCTGGGGTTACTACCAAGAAGAGCAGAGTGGCGGGCAGTGAGGAGGCCAGGAAGCCAGTGCAGACCACCCCTCTGCGACGTCCAACCGCGGGATGGTTATTTGAGGGGAAAGCAGGGCTTCGTTTTCCCAGCTGTGCAACAAAGCCCAGAGCCGCAGAGAGCCAAGTCTACCTCTGTCGTTTTAATTAGAGGCTATTGATAGTGGTATCTGAGACCGGCAATATGCTAAGGGAAGCTTTGGTTTCATGTTCTCATCCATTTGCCTTTTTATTTTCCATTTCACATCCTATTTCCATAATTTCATTCTCCTGAGAAAGCTGGAAATTGGATGTTTCCTGGAGCATTCAAAGGCCGAGCTCAAATGAGGTCATCTCCCGATCAATCACACTTTGACATTTCTTCCCCAGTCCCAGGGCTGATTTTTTTGAAGACATGAAACTGGAGATTGGTCCCCAAAGAAACTTTAGACTTTCGATATCACCTTACATTTGTATGGTATTTTCTGGTTTCCAAAGGATTTTTGGAGGCATTGTTTCATCTCATTCTTATAATGACCATAAGAGGATAAGCAGATAAACTTATCCACATTTTACAGACAACAAAGAAAAAGCGGGAGGCCCTCCAATGTGCACAAAGCTAAATTCTCTCTCACTCCCCTGCTCTGTCAACTAAGTTATCAGTGGCAACTATTGCCTGGTTTTTGTATTTGGAAAGGACATCCCATCCAGATAGGCCACAGATGAGAGACAGACAGGGACAGAGAGATGGAGCGAGAG
>JAQZBX010032907.1:0-25636 GCA_029593785.1 Cabassous unicinctus | reverse complement strand
TGGCAACTGTGTGAGAACTGGAGACATCAGCAGAGAAGAAATCCATTCACTTGTCATCATGAAAAACCTCTGTGTTCCACAGAGGAAATGACAAAATTTCACCCATAACTGGATTTGAGAATTCTTGCTGGGGCTGGGAGGAGAGGCGGAACAGAAGGTCAAGCTGTCCTACATCCTGGGGCATCCAGTGCACTCACTCTGCCATGTGAGGGAAGCGCCGCGCCTCCGGAGAAGCTCAACGTCAGCCGGAGAAAGAGGCAGAGAGGTCAGTCAGGCCAGCAAGACCGCGGAGTCCGAGCCTGGGCGGAGATGGAAGGATTCCATCCTGCGTCACCGCAGAGGGCTCCATTGAACTTGTCCTGAACAGCTAGAGCACTGGGGAGTTTTCCTCCCCCTGCCATATATCTCACAGCCTTTTTAATAACGGCTGCTGGGAACAATCGCTCGTTATTGAGCGTAGCACATTCTATATTTGGTCATTATGCTAAGCACAATATTTGTTTCCTCCTCTTTACGTTTCCTTAGTGACTACCTGCTACCTGTCCTATTTATCCCCATCCACAGAGAGAGTGGAAAGGGCAGAGACCGTCCAGTCCAAAAACCCATTCTTATCAGGTCAGATATCCATGTTGGCCCTTTATGTGTGAGATTTCCTTCCCTCCTCTCAAATTCTCTTTGTTCCAATCTGCTTTCCATTTTGATATTAAAGTCTCCATGTGGCAACAACAATAACCCCGAGAATCCCTGTATCAAATTCTCCTGAATTTCAAAGTGCTGAGGTCAAGATCCAGAAAACTCAAAAACCAGAGGAAATTAGGTTGCTAGGATGCTGGGATTGTTTATTATGCTCTCAGCCTTAATTAGGTGTAAGTAACATCTTGTCAGTGTTCTGCCACATATGCTAAAGCTGTCGGGGCAGTTTTACTGAGTCTGACAGCTTAAATCAGAAACAAGAGAGTCAGCATGTCAATGATGAGGCTGGACATGATGGATATATTAAGAGGAGCCTGGAAAATTCTGGACTTCATTATATCAACCCCACTTCTCAAAAGTTTCTGTCAAAAGTATCTCAGCCTCATTGGAAAAGGCTCCTCTGGGATATGATTACACCCAATTCCAGGGCCTCCCACAGCCACCTGGGCTCACGAGGGTTTCTGCAACAGAGTCACAGGGGAGTGATTGAGGGAAGACGAGAACGGGAGAGTTGCTGGTTTTTCTACAAATAGATCTATTGAGATTTAAAAGGTGCAATAACTTGACATTTTTGGTAAGTTAAAAACTGCTTAAAAATTGGTTTGCAGGTTGTTTCTTTTTCCATCTTGGCCCCGGGGCTATTTTCAAAATGAAAAGAATGGGATCTGGCCCTGGAAACTGAAGTGGAGTTGAAGGCAATAATAAAATTTCAAAGACGACGAAGAGTAAAGCGATAATCTTTTGAAAGCGTTAGAGGCACGCTTGTCTGAGGATGGCAAGTTTCTCAGAGGGAAAAATTGAGGGCAGGGGAAAGGAACGTTTGCTGAGGAGGTAGGCGCATGAGCAGGTTTGCCTGCACCCTTTCTTGGTCAAGGGACCACTCTCTGGAAGGCATTTGTGACCAAGACCCTGAATATAGATATATCAGGAACTACCACTGTCCTGACACCTCAAGCAGAGGAGAAGGGCTGCGACTCCGGTTGAGGAGAAGAGAGGTTTAGCAACGAGGCGATGCTGATGTGACAGCAGGTTTCTGAAGAATTGAGTCCCTGGTGATCATTCAATCTCAAGGCTGAGCTCAGGCTCACAGCCTTTCTGTGAATTACATAGGACTGAGATCTCAAAATATTCATAGAAGCAAGAGCACCTTTACAAAAAAAAATACCTGCATCCCTCATTCCTTTCCAAAGCAAGAGCTGTCAGTGGAAGCGTGTGCTCACACAGCTGAAATTCAAGGTTTGGAACATCAGACTAGCTCTAAAGACTCAAGTGTGCCGAGTACAGGGAGTGGAAGACTCACAAAGAGGGAAAATCTCCCCAGATTTCAGCAGATGAGAACTGAGCGGTACAATGGGCCTTTCTACGTAAACCTTCTGGCCCCTGGTTCATACGCATTTTTTGAGATATTAGGCAGACCTGACAATGTTGACATTGCTTCGGTAGTTTAAACAGATGTTGCCTGAGCTTTGAAGCAATGACTAAACTTCAGTGAGATGCCTGGGAGACTGTACTTGCACATCGCCTCGTAAGAAAATATACATGCCTTCAGATAATTTGTTTTGCCCGAAAGAAAAAAGCAAAGAGATCCACACCCTTCATTCAGCTGAGAAAGCATGGGGCCATTTTTTCTTTTCCTTTTCTCAGTGGTGTGAATGTTAGTTGTGTTCCCCGCTGTCTCACACATGATTGGATTGCAAACCTCTTTCCCAAATCAGTTTGGAGGCGATGAATCATCAGCCCCGGTGACTAAACTGCTCTTTGATCAACCCAGCAGGTGTGTAACAGGCTTCCTGGAAATGGCCTCCCCTCCTGCGTCTCTTTTAATCCTAAGGAAAGGAGTCCAAGATTCAGGAGGACTCAGAGGGCCTCGGCCCTGACACCCTGCTCCCAGCTTTCTCTTTAAAGAAAATAAGAGGATCTGAGGATGATAAGGGCCTACAGTTCAGCTTCTCTGCCGTGACTGCTTGCAGAGCAAGAGTCTACCTGTTAAAATCCCCATGCTTCTCTAACTTGTCCTCCCCCACATCCCTTGGTCAAAGCATAACAATTTCATTCAAAACATCACTATTTTTGTTGTTGTGGTGGTGGTCCATTTCAAGAAATATCCATCCATTTCATAATGAATGCCATGGCCTATGCGAGATTCTGGAGAATGCAGAGACGGATATAATAGCTAACGCTGGCAGTGCGCTTGCATTGAACCCAGCCCTGCTCTAAGAGCTTTACGTAAAATAGCTCCCTTGAGGCTTGGAACAACCTTAGGAGGTAAGCAGTATGAATACCATCCCCATTTAACAGACAAGGAAATTGAGGCATAGAGAGGTTCAGAGACTTGCTCGAGGTTACACTGCAAATAAGTGGAGCACTCGGGATTCAAAGGCAGGCAGGATGTTTCCAGAGTCCCTGCTCTCCCCACGACACTAGAGTGGTCTGCCTGCCAATGGTGCAAGATGGTGCCTGCCCTCAGTGAAACCACGGTTTATTGGTTGAACATTATCTAATCATATAATTGAGTAATTAGACATCAAAACAAATTAATAGTGGTGTTTTATAGCATAAAACTCCAAGATGTAAACCTCATCAGACGTGTGTTGAAGCCTCATCTCAACCCAATCAGGTCTACATTGGTCAAACTAGGAAATGCTAAGGTCCTGCAGCACCCACAGCCTCCTTCTCGGGGGCTGGTTATATGGCACTGCCGCCCTGGCCACAAACGGCAAGCCAGGAAGGACACCCTAGCCAAGATGTAAACCAGGAAACTCTGCAGCCTAAGAAGTGATCTGGTTGAAGAATTCTGCCCAACAGGAGTGCACCATACTTAACTGACCCCATTAAGTTCTGTCTTGGGAGTCTGGGATTCTAGCCAGGCAGAGGGTAATAGACAAATCAAGTCATGAGCATGGAGGAGCCACGGAGCAGGGAGTGTGACCTCTGCTTTCGATGGCCCCAGAAGATAGACCTATGGCCAAGCTTCTCCCGGAAACTGAACAGAAAAGTGAAGTGCTCATTCTTCACTGGACCCTGGCGGCTTCTGGGCTTACTTGTTTACTTTTACTGACTGAATCAATTCAACTAACTAGCCAGCCATTATTCTTTAGTCTTTTTATACAAGCCTACCAATTCTGACTTTTTTCATCTTGTCAAAATAACATTTAAAATCCACATACTATGGAAAGTCATCCCAGGTTTATATTATCTGCCTTTGGTCTCTAGGCATCTCAGCATCTCCTTATCACACATGCACATATATATTTCATATGTATGTGTGTGTTCTGCACATGATCCACAGGACACACATATGTACACATGTATGTGTTCTTCCTCATTCCAAGTAGGATCTGTGATGGTTGCATTAATGAATATAGGTCTGTGCAAGTGTAATTACTTACAGAGTTGCTGATATGATCCTTTGGTATCATAACTAATGGTGATGGTAATAATAGTAGCTTCCCACACCAGACACTATGTTATGGACTGTATATATACTATCTAATTTAGTCTTCACAACAACCTGGAGAGGAAAGAATTAGTATCCCCCCTCTTACAGATGAGTAAACTAAGGCTCAGAGTTAACAGTATGTGGAAGAGCTGGGATTTGAACCTATGTGGGCTACTGTAGAACTAATGCTGTTAACACTTTATATGCCTTTGCCTTAACCCATATGGCATCATATATTCCTAGGGCTAAGAGACTTGCTGAGAATAATTTATTCCAGGAGCTTCATTTGGCTTCTGAGAACTGAGTCCCAGAGGGGTGAATTGTGAAGTGCAGTGGTTCGGTTGTCGGCAGAGCTGGAACTAGAATTCCAGCAGCCTACCTCCAAATCTAGCACTCTTCCTATTTCAACTCCAGCCCTTCTGAGCTGTATCCAGCAGAAATTTCTTCAAGTTATTTCCATGCCGATGGCAACCCTCCTGTTTCCTGTTGTGATACAGGGTCTCTCCTATTTTTAGATTGCTTTGGTCATTTCAATTAGAATCAATGAAAGAGGGAGTTCAACACCTGTTCTAGGGTAAACATGTTTCCAGAAAGTTTGATGGGGATTTTTTTTAAAGAATTGAAACAAAAATCATTACAGTTCATAAAAGGTTCACCAGGACCTCACCTGAAAACCTAATCAATCAGAACAGGCATACCCCAACCATTCAAGTTCATCAAGGATTTCCTGGGCTTTCTTTGTATTACCAGCTCTCAGCTGGAATACAGCATTCATCTGAGAGCTGGTGCTCAGTTGATATTTTTGACTGACAAAAGCAATTAAAAACATAATATAAGTTCCCTGCAAACCTTGTTATTATTGTGAAGGTGTTTCACATATGTAAGGCAGTTTTAACAATCCTTTTGATTAGTCATTCATGTAAGGATTTGAATAAACATTTCAAATCAAGTCAAAATAATCACAGAGGATAATAGCACTTGTGGTGTTGCCTAGAGAAATTGTGATCACAGTGTGTCTTTTTTTAAAATTTGAACTGTGTAAATAAATGCAACCCCCTTTGCCTGCTTTCCAGTTTCAAAATGCAGACTAACTTGATGATCTTCCTCCAGCTGGATCTAATAGAAAGGTTGAATTCAACCCCTTTAACATATGCAACTTCACATCATCGAATTTCTGCAACAATAGAGATGAGAAGCAACCATGTCCAAGGACCTCTTGTTTGCTTATGCCAAACTCGCAGAATGTGGGTGAAAACAGAGTAGTCATTTAGACGTCCCAGGAGGCTTTTCATCAGCTGGCCACCTTTGCTCTCTATCCCAGGCACCTTACCCAAGTCTCTTCTCCAGGATATTTTTATCAGTAATTATCATCAATGACCTTACACTTACTGAATGGCCTCTTAGGAATCAATGCATTAGACCTCCCAGCAGCATTTGGCATGCTAACTTGCCCTCTTTGTACCTCCTCTCTTGCCTTCCGTGACACCTCCCTTTCCTCCCTGACTGTGTGTGTTTGTATTTTCTGAATGTACTTCTTTCTCCACCATGCTGTAAACACTCAAGAACCACACATCTGCCTTCAGCTTCTTATTCTTCTCATTCTATTTTCATCCTGGAAGAGAGCATCAGCTCCTAAATGTTCAACAAACACTGATGGCAACACCCCTGTTTCCCTCTCTCTTCTGTCCCAGACTCTGAGCACCATGCACACTCCCAACGGCCTTCTGCAAATCTGCCATGGAACTCCAGACATCTCAGAACAGGTTTTGCCCAACCAGACTCATAATCAAACCATCTCTCCCTCTTCCTGTATTCCCAGGCTGTTAATAATGTTAGAATCATCTCAGATTCCTCGTTTTGACTCATCTCCAACTTCTAACTGGCATTGTGCCCTGTCTATTCTACTTGATAATATCCCTCAAGTTAGTTCTTATATTATCATCCCCACTGCCTTAGCTCAGACCCTTAACATTTCTCACCTGCAATAACCTAATAGTCTACCACCAGGCTTCCTATGTGTGGAATTCCTCCTTCACTCAGTCTTCCACAACACCTGCCAAGTGGTCCTTCTGGGCTGAAAACTCTGAGACCATCTGTCCACATCTTAAGATGCTTCAGGTTACTCCATCACCCTAAGATGAGAATTAAAGTCCTCATCATGTTGTACAAGGACTCCCAAAATTTAGCCTTTGTTCTCCTCCCCAGTTCCATCTCTCATCACTACACCACTACCTCTACCCAATGATCTCGCCATACAGGTCTACTTGCAGCTTTGTGATTATGCCAAGTCTTCTTAGGTCTCTGTGACCTTACATGTGCTCTTAAATATATTTGATTTAGGCCTCCCTTTCTTCCCACATCACCTCTCTAAACATCACCTCGCTTAATTTCTTCTCTCTCTTCAAGGACTCAGTTTAAACATCACTGTCCAGCAAATCTTCCAGAGCCACAGCCCAACCCTAACCTGCACTCGGTGGTCTTTGAGCATCATCTGCTCTTCTTCTGTGCTTCCTATCAAACCACATGGCTAGCTACACATTTTACTTCTGTAGCCCACACACACATGCCTATCACAGGACATATCACACAGCAGATGCTGGATGAATAAATGGTGCTCACAGTCACACTGCAAGTTGTGATGTGGGAATTCAAACTCAAATAAGTCTGAACCCATAACTTTTTTGTATTACAATATGTATCACCAAACAAAAATGGAGGGTACAATGTGTACCAACAGACTAACTTCAGTAGAAATTTTATACACCTAATAATGGAAGTCTTGGGAGTTTTCTACCATTAACAACTTTACTGATATTTTCTATGTCTTAATTTTAATAGTCCAATCTCATTAATCTACCTACAAAAAACAAGTTCTTTCAACATGAAAACAATTTAAAAACTGCATTTTCCCTCTGTGTGCCACTGATTAGTACCAGTATAGAACAAAATTTCCTGTCAAACCTTGGCTCCTTTCTTTATCCCAACGGGTTTATGAGAGTTGAGACACGGTGAGATATGTGTAAATATGGAACCAGAGGCCAAAGATTCTAGGATCCCCTAACACCTAACCTTCCTTATTTTATTTCTATCACTCTGGTACAATTGTTAAAAGGTCAAAGAATTCTGCTTTTAGACACCAGCAAATGTCTGAAATCACCTAGGCTGGGGAAGTTCATAAGATTCCACAGATTGAAAACTCCACAGCCTCCTTTGACAGAACTTTTCAATGTTTTATAAGATATCTAAAGAGAATTGTAAACCCTATTTAGTGAACAAGAAGCTTCCAAAAAGGATGTGCCTTTTTCTCTAGAAGGCATCATTAGGAGACAGTTACAGGAGGCATAACTGCTTTATGTGGTAGTCACCAACCAGCTTCCATTTCCCAATGGGTCAACTCTTAGTTTAGAGGAGAAAAAATGGTGGTTTCCAACAGAGACTAGTTTTCTTAGCTGTTGCCTCTGAATCTTCAGGGTCATAGGAAATAAAAGCAAAGCATTATATTTCATCAAAGACTGGATATGTTGATACATCAGTGGAATTGAAACATTATTTTTTTGTGCTTACAAATGCTAGTCAAGAATAGTTTTAT
Source organism: Cabassous unicinctus (assembly GCA_029593785.1). Classification (NCBI taxonomy): domain Eukaryota; kingdom Metazoa; phylum Chordata; class Mammalia; order Cingulata; family Chlamyphoridae; genus Cabassous; species Cabassous unicinctus. Next base: position 17,915 of record JAQZBX010032907.1, on the reverse strand, counting down.
ACAACTGTTGATAAATCTTGAACTCTATGATACTTCCCCTCCAGATGAATGGCTTTTACTTAACTGCTTTGGGGTAGACATGTCTTATCTTATCTAAACCCAAGTTACATCTTTCTTAGGGAAGGACAACACATTTTGGAGTGATAATCAAATAAATGGTCTCCTATTTCACATTTTTTTTATCAGCAACAAAAACAAAAATAATAAATTTAAGTGTCCCTGTAGCCTCCTTTCTTTCCCCCACCTAGTCTCTTTTTCTTTTTCCCCAAAACCAGTATAATATCAAATTAAAGAAAAAATATAAAGATATCTAGGAAATCCTTTATTTTAACTTAGAAATAAAGATATAATTTAAGCTTAGTATTGGAACTAAACACAAAGAAGAAAGGAAAAAATATTTATTTGGAACCTACAATATGCCCGATATTTCAATAAGAATTTTGTTTACATTTTCTCAATTAATCTTCAAAATAACCCTGTGGGGTAGGTATTATTTTTCCTATATGCACATGTGGAAACTGAAACTGAAAGTGATCATTTCCCAATATTACACACCTAATAAAGGGAAAAACATATTTTTAACCCATATCTGACTTCCAAAGTTGAAACTATTACCCCTACACCATGTTTTCTCCCAAGGTAAATACATTTTTAAAATAGTAATTATCAAGGAATAAATAAGTTTTGATAAATTTGATTAATTTGGGGCAAAAGCCTGAAATAAAAACATATAAGACTAGGGACTTATCTATGGAACTCAATAAAAACTGAACAGGGAACTTCTTTGAGCTATCCTTGGTCAGTACTGATGGGGATTGGAGTTACTCCTTTATAAATTGTGATTCATCTGCTCTGATTATTCCCTGCTCTTCCAGCCCATCCATTCTGTGGCCTGGAGCCTTGGGGAGCATAATCTGAAAGCAGGAATAGAGCCAAGATGATTACTTTATGCAAGTTAACTCTTACCTGTTAGCAGCTTTCTCTAAACAAGCAAAGTGCATAGTGAGCACCGTTTAACAACCACCTAATAGGATGAAGAATTGTGATGGGTGCCAGTTAATATTTGCACTAAAATCTGGTGAAGTAAAAACACTGTCATTTTGTGATGTAAGTGGGCTAGACCATTACCCCAAGGCTTTATCACACGCCTTCCAGACAGCAGAGGGCACTAAATAACACGGGGACGGGCCAAAGGAAGAAGGAAATAGTATTTAGAGTCTGTACTCAGTAGTTCTGACATTAACGACTACCATTCAAGTTACATTTACTGCCCTTAAAAAGAAGTAATATCACATAGTTTAATTCTCAACTTCCCCTATACAACATAGAACACCTGAAATATGAAACAAAAAATGCTTTCGGGTTTGACGTAATTAAATACGCAGCCATTTGTTCCGAAGAAGACATTTTATTCCCTGTGGTAAGAACCACAATAAAAGGAGAGAAATTCTAAACGCATTTTCATGACCCAGCGATTTGCACAGCCTCCTACCCTCAGTCCAAGCCAGAAATTCCTTCATGGATCTGTTTACCATCTAGGAAAAAGAAGATAGCACCTTGTGGAAATTTAGAAGGCAAGAACATTTGATAAGGAAGAAAATGTGAAAGAAAATTGCATCATAGCTTTGTAGGCTGATCTATTAAATTTCTCAGGGGGAAAAAAATTGCTCTGAGACTGGCTATGATTCAATTCAGCTAGTTCCTGATGCACTCCGGGTTTAGTTTATATAATAACACTCCATTTCCATAGCATGCCTTTTGCTTAAGGACCGCGGAGCACTTTTAAATGCATCATCTGCTTCATCCTCCCAGCATCCTGTGAAATGGGTGGTAGTTAGCAGGTCTGTCTTTTGTAGGTGAGCCACCCTATGTCCCAGCTCAGGGCTCCATCCACTGGGCTGTGTGTCCTCTCATTCAATCCCACAGTTTCTCTAGCCTCCTGCAGCTTAGAGTTCCTAAACCTACGTTTCCTCCAGATAAACCGATCCCCACACACAAGGGATTCTGAGACTTCCCAAAGGGGAGCACTCATGAGAATGGAATACCCGAAAGAATCCATTTCCATTCATTCAGAAAGACATACTGAGCACCTAATGTATGCCAGACATAGCTCTAGGCACAGGGGAAACAGCAGGGAACAAGCAGAAAGAAATTCCTGCTCCTTTGGAGCTAACATTCTCAAGGGGAAATGGAAATAAATATAATTCATAAGTCAATTATATAGTATGTCAGAAGGGGATAAGTAGGTCAGAATAAGGGTGGTTTTTAGGGGTTGCAGACCTAACTGAGAAGGTGACATTTGAGCAAAGGCTTACAGGAGGTGAGGGAGTGAGCCAGGAGGCTAACTAGGAAAGAACATTCCAGACAATAAGGAGAATCTGTGCAAGGCCATGCCTCCTGGCGTGTTCTAGGGGAAGGGAAGAGGCCAGTGCGGCTGGAGTGGAGTGAACAAGGAAGAGAAAAGTAAGACATGAGAACAGAGAGGAGACCTTGGAAGCCACATGAGGGCTTAGGCTTTAATTTCAACAGAAATGAGAAAACATCAGAGGATTGAAGCCAAGGGCCCATTGTCTTCTACTTGCATGCACCAGCCCAGAAGAATGAATCGTGCATTACTCTCTGATGCTTGTTTTTCAAAACAAGAGGCTTTGGTTTTGATATTCCAAGTGTGAAATTATAGCAGTACATTGAATATATCTTTTATTTTCAAATTATGCATGTCTCCCAACAATTCTGATTCTAACCCCCAGGTTGCACATCTGCCCCCGATACTCAGTTCCTGGTTTGGTCAGACACAGAGTACTTAGTAAGCCTCCAAGGTAGAGCTCATGGTCGCTAGCATGAGGCATTTTGGCAAAGGATGAGGGACTGGTACCTGATCTCGAGAAGCTTATCCCTAATGCTGTGCTAGGGCAGGCACAGTTACTCTCAGGGCCCAGCCAGGTGTGGAGCGCCACAAAAGCCCCTGCTGTGTTCCTCTTCAGGGTTGGTACTTTCTCTACCTATGTGTGTGTGCCAAGGTGTGAATCAACTATGTTTGTATCTGTGCTATAAGTGGATGTATGTCTCAGCCCGTGTGTCTCAGTGACTCCCTGCATGTGACTGTTTGCATCTGTGACAATTCACTGTGTCCTCATCTGTGAGTAGATGTGACTGTGTATGAGTATGGGTGTGTGTGTGTGTGTGTGTGTGTGTGTCAGTCTGTGCAAGTGTGTTTACAGTAAAGGCCCTGGATCACTGTTGAAATCCTAGATGCTGTATTGAGCAAAGTGAAACAAGGACAGTTGTGGATCATGTGGACCTGTCAGCCCCAAAGAGCAGCTTCATCTTTCCAGAACCCACTGGCATTCACACTCTTCTCATTGAGGAGAGAGCAAACACATTCACCTGCCCCCTACCCAGAAGCTGGAGAGAGAACCACACGGCCCCTACAAAAGGCCCGTTCTTCTGGACTCATGGTCCTTGCGATCATTTACAACAATCTGGTGGCAGGGGAAAAAAAGTAGCCTGGGCAGATGTTTCCAATTTATCTAAAGAATCCAGAAATTCTCCATCAGGGGTGGCTTATAGGAAAGGGAAAGAAGATTGACTGGCCTAGAGTAACCAAAGCATGAAACGAAAGAGAAGTTAGGAGAAGGCACTCAAGGAAGAGTAACGTAATATACAAAAGTGGGACAGCTTTAGAATGTTGGACACCAAATCCTACTGAGAAGACAAAGCAGGTTGGCGCTCCAAGAGAACATTCCAGACCTTTCACTATAGCTCAGACCAGAGCGTAGGAGGCCAGGCGCCTGGTGTGGTTTGCTAAAGACTGCCAAGCAGTCTCCCAGAAACGGAATCACTTTTACAATGACGATTTATTAACTGACAAGCTTGCAGTTCTGAGGCTGCAAAGATGTCCAAATCAAGGCATCATCAGGAGATGCTTTCACCCGGAGTTACAGCTGTGGGTGATCAGGCACACGTGTCCGCTTGTCTCTTGCCTGTCCTCTGGGCCTCTGTGCGTTCAGCTTCTGGCTAAAGTGTCTTCCTCTCAGCTTCTTTGTTCTGTTGATTTCAGCTTCTGGCTCCCAGGGCCTTCTCTTTCAGCCTCTGGGTTCCTCTCTGTCTCTGCAGCTTTTTCTGTACATGTGGCTTTTTATCCTTCTGTTCATAAAGGACTCCAGTAGGAGGATTAAGACCCACCCTGGGTCATGCAATCTAATCAAAGTCCCTTAACCAGGAAGCGGGTGTGGCTCAGTGGATGGAGCCCCTGTTTACCGTATGGGAGGCCCGGTTTCGCATCCCGGGGCCTCCTTGTGAGGGCACGCCGGCCTGAGCAGTGCGGTGGGCTAATGCAGCAACCTCACGGCAGGAAGCGGGTGTGGCGCAATGGATGGAGCACCCGTTTGCCATATGGGAGGCCCCAGGTTCGCTTCCCGGCGCCTCCTCGTGAGGGCAGGCCAGCTCGCGCAGCGCCGTGGGCTGATGCGGCAGGACCTCGCAGCAAGGGGGAGATGGGCGGACGCGGAGGAGGCGCGCAGCGAATGGACACAGCAGCACAGGCAGCAGGGGGGGATAAATAAAATAAAATAAATCTTCAAAGTCCCTTAACCAAAGTGATTTAATCAAAAGGGCCCACCTAGAAGGGGTTCTTAACCTTTTTTTTTGTTCCATGGACCCCTTTGCCAGTCAGGTGAGAACCACAGACCCCTTACTAAGTCCACATTATACTGTGTATTATTTAATAAATATATCACGCCTGCACCAACACGTCCCCACAAGAATAATGTTGTTTTGAATTTCAATTCAAGCTCATGGACCCTTTGTTAAGAGCCCCTGGTTTACACTCACAGGAATGGACATGATTTTCTGGGGTCCACAAAAGCTTCAAACTGTCACACATGAGGAGGCCCGGGCCAGTTCTCTTAGGCTCCCTCCCTGTGTCATGAGACTTCCTCCCATCAGGTTTTAGTCACAGAGCAGGACCCAAGTGTGCACTAAGACCCCTGGACCCTCCCGGGCATGCTGGCGGGAGGACAAGGTCATCAGCTCCAGAAGAACATTAGCCGGCATCCATGGAGGGTGTGCTGCTCATAACAGCATGCATGGAGTAGCTGGCGCCGCTCACAAAACTCACCGTCCTCACAGCAGCCCTGTGAGGTGGAGCCATATCTCCTCCCCTTTCACCGATGAGGACCCGACACGTGGACGAGATGAACTAACAGACTCAAGGTCCACGGTGGGAAAGAGCAAGGAAAGCATTTCCAGTCTCCCCGTGCTAGTTTCGTAGCAAATCTTCTCCATTGTCTTGGGGACTTTGAAGACTAGACCAGGTTACTATCCTTCTTCCCTGGCAGCTGAGGAGAACTCAGTCTTTGCTCTAAAAAAGTTTCCACTCCACTAGCTGCTGTACACTGGGGGTTGGAAACAACACAGAATTATCCAGCCTCCCCCGCTCCCCACTGGTCCCCCTTTCCTCTCCACAGACACAACATATCCACAACATCAGAGCTACAGAATTTAGGGATGAAAAATGCCCCCTGAGGTACAGCTGAGAGGATTAGCAGCTGAGCCTGGGAATTCAACAGGTACATTTTCCCCTATCTTCAGTTTAGTGATACCCGACAAACCATTTAACCTTTCTGGCCTAACTTTCCTTATGTGAGAACTGAGTAGTTTAGAATAGACTGATGTGACTAAGCTCTAGTATTCTGTTACATGCTAGGAAGGTGTGTTATTTTATTTATATATATACATAGCAAGACTCCCCGGAGAGCTTTGTAGACAAGACAGAAATAGGCAGTTCTAGCAAAGCCTGGCCAGGTAAATCTTACAGGAATCTTGAGCAATAAAGAATTCTATCCCTCTAGGAAAGGAAAGGGACAATCCAGGAATGTGGCCCCAGGGGCCTGACCCAGGGCAACCCAAATATTGCATCAGATATAGACCCCTTGGCGCTCTCCTCACTCCCCAAAAGCATGAAGCGTTTTCCGCGTCACTTTTAGATTTGGCTACATGGAGGTTTGTCCCTCTCTGGTGCCTTCCTGTCTCTCTCCTGCCTCCCCCTCCCACGTCAGTTCAGCCTGCGTTTTCTGGTCTAGGACCACGAGCTTGTGACCACAGAATACGGTGATGTGGCCCTACTCCAGGATTCCAGGGAGGTGAAAACCAACCTGGAGGCAAGCCTGCCCCTTCCCAAACTGCCATTTCCTCTGATATTGTGAACTCTGCTGAAAAACAAACAAACAAACAAATAAAAACCCAAAAACAAATAAAAGAGGCAGCCCTGTCAAAAACTGGGAGATTGATGAGACTGGCGCCTGCAGAGGCTCTCAGCCTCTTTCCACGGAACCATCAATATTCCCAGACTGCGCCCTGGAACACACAGAGCCGGACTCTGCGTTCCCAAGGCGTGCCAGCTACTGCTGGAGCCCTCCCTTCCCTCCCCTCCTGCCAGCTTCTCCGGGCCCTTCCCTCCTCCTGGTTGTTTACAATGAGCTACCCGTCTCTCTAAATTAAGCCCTCCACGGTCTCCCACTCTTGGAGACCATGTGTTGAGCCCCATGAGCCGACTTGTGGCATTTATTAGCGCAAGAGGAAAAGTGCTTGCCTCATCAGAGAGAGCAGCTGGAGACCGAGAGCTTTTCAAAGGCACGGAGCTGACCTCTAGCTCAGCTGCTGGGGGTGCATATTGCAGACTCAGAAGATTCTCCCTGTCTCTCGCTCTCTCTCTGTCTCCACCCCACCCCCTGCGCCCCCAGCCTCCACCCATTCCTTTTCGGTTGTCTCCTGACCTTGCAAGGCCGGGGTCCCACCCCCACCCCCCATCCGTCTCCCTACATTGTGTCTCTCCGGTGAACTCATGCTGGGAGATTAATTGCTGCTATCACCCCTAATCCATCACACTTCCCAAAGATTGTTTTGACATCTAGTTAATTTTTGGCTGATGATTTATCAAATTCTTATTACCGTGCTCTGAAGGGGCTCATTTATTGTGTTGATTCATGGTAATGATAAAGGGGAAGCATTTTGAATTTTAACTACATTTCCCTCATGCTTCTTCTACCCAGTGTAGTTTTTTTTTTAAAAAAAAAAAAAAGGAAAAGGAGAGGGGGAGGGGACCGTAGCCAGGAAACTTGAACAATTCAGAATGTGAAGGAAAAGGGAGAGGGGGAGAAATCCTTCCATTATGTGAGCGAAAGTCTGAAAAAGGTTAGCATCTGGGTCTGAACTACGTTTGGAAAGCTCGTACCCCTAAGGCTCTTAAACATTTATCGCCCTGTAATGTTACCTAAATGTCTACTGCCGTTTTATTCAAATAGAACTTAAGGGTAAATGCTTTCAGCCCCTGTAGCCGTGGAAATGTAAAATGAGCGTCTTGGCCAGGCCAGATGGCCACCTCACCTTTTATAAGCCCAAGGAGACCTGCCCCCGCCCCTCCTGCCACTCCCCAGACCTTCCAAATGTCTCCTTTGCCACTCAGCTCTATTTAATAAGCCCAGATGGTGGCAAGGAGCCCGGCGCCCTTGTCCGCCTGCCCAACCCCCCCCTTTTTTTTCAAAGAGTGAGAGAAGCTTGTGTCAGGGATTGAGTTGACATGAGAGCCCCAAGGAAAAGGCCCTTTTCCACGATCCTAGAGGTAGCTGTAGGCAGAGAGAGAGGCCAGTCCAGGGAGAACAAGGGCGACCCGCAGGCACCCAGGGCACAGACTCTAGATCTTGCATTTCCCACGACACAAGAAACCAGTTTCTGACCAAAGAAAGGGAAGAAACGTTGGCAATAAAGGGCGATGGTAAGTCTTTCCATCAGGAATCTCCAACAGGAAGATGCTAACAGAAAGATCCTAGATAGCCTTCTGGGTATAGAACAGTCCACTTTTCAGCTGTCCCTAGCACAAAAATGTCTTAGGGGAGCGGATGCCCACCATTTCCCCACATTCCCCCCAAGACCTGCCCCGAGTTCCACACCTCCACTGTGCCTCTGTCTCTCAGCCTGCCTTCTTTAACACCCACAGAACCCATTGCATCACTGTAGGAACTCAGGACTACCCTGAAATCTTTAACACGACCCTACATGTCACTGGCCTGTGTAAGGCACGTGGGACTTCGACAGGTGACGTGTTCTGGAGTTTAGGATGGTGAAGAAATAAGGAAAGTAACAATACCCACCGTCCACCCTTATGAATGAATTGGGCAGTTTTCTCTCATTTTCTTTTATTTGAAAAAGTATATACAATTATTTGTCTCTTAAAACTGATGAGATCCACATATAAAACAATCTCGTGTAGGAATATATTTACGTATTTTATTTAAATCTGTATTATATATTGTATATGGAGGGAGACATACTTGGAGGTGGAGGCCATTCATTATTATTTCCATGCTTAAGTAGTTCTTGGTGTTTGTCACATTTTAATTTACTTTTTGCCAATTTTGATATTCTTTTCCAAAAGCTTTCCATTTTAACTTACTTTACCGATACGTTGACCTAGAGTTTAAAATTTTCTTTTCACATTTTAAAATCTATTATCCTTGGAGTTCTCGCTCTCGTTAACCTCATACTGTGTGTGTTTGAAACGTCTCTATTTGTTCTTGGTCAGTCTTGCCAGAGATTTGTCTACTTCATCAACATTTTTCCATCTCACTAATGGCACCACCATTCAATTAGCTGCTCAGGCCAAAATCCTCAGGATCTTCCTGCTTCCTCTCAGACCCAATATCCAACCTGTCAAAAAATCATTGTGGACAAACTACCCTGGATCTGACTACTCCTTATCACGCATGCCATCCCTTCCCTGGACCACCGCAGTGGCCGCTTCCCTTGAATCCCTGCTTCCACTGTTGCCCAACATCCATCGACTCTCCACGAAGCAGAGCAATCTTTCTAAAACATAGTCTAAATACATCATTTCCCTAAATAATTCTCTTAACATCCCAAAATGGCTTCCCAAAGACGTGACTTCATCTTCCAGCTCCCTCCAGCACTCCACCCTGGCCAACCTGTTACTCCTCCAACAAGCCAGCCGATGCTCCGCTCCAAGCCTTCACTCCTGCTGCTCTCTCTACCTGAAACGCTCTTCTCCCGATAGTAAAACTGGTATTTGAAACCTTCTCAACTCCTCTCAAGTTTAGTAGTATACTCCACCTTTCATCTCGCTGCAAACAAGCTTAGCTCGGCTGTCGCGATGAAAATAGAACTCACACCCCGAAGATAGCCAAGATCTAACATGGGATGGGGGAGACTGAAAACCCTAAAAAGGGCCATACTTGGCTGCTGAAGACATGAGCTGGGGCCAGCTAGGGGTGGTGCTGCAACTCGCTCAGGCTTGAAATCGCTGGATGGTAAGAGCGAAAGCACACGGAGGGGTGCCACTCTGTCTTTTCTAAGAGTCTCATGGTCTCAGTGCAGATGTATTAACAACACTTAACCTGTAAAAAGACACCACCTGTGGAAAATGTACTCTGGGAGGCAACTGCGCCCCCTGCTCGCTCCATCCCTTGCCCCAAGACTAAGACCTCTGATCCACTGATCATAACCACCTGAGCCTCTTTCCATGGCTCTGAGAAAACACATGTCCCACCTGGGCAGAGATCCTGGGCCCTTTCTCTACCAGCATTAAAACAAGTCAAGGTGACTGCAGCTTAGAAAGAAATATATCTTGATCCTTGACCCCTAGTGGCTTCCAACTGTTCTTCCCCCACTCTTTCACAGCCAAAATTCTCAAAAGAGTAATCTCACCCCTGTCTCAACTTCCACACCTTGATCTCAGTACTCGATCCACCTTGGTCAGACTTCCAGCTTTCCACTCCACCTAATCAGCTCCTGTCCAAATCCCAACCATCTCCTTGGTGCTAAATCTAATGGATCCTTCTAAAGCTTGATTTTCCTGGCCTCTTGGCCACATTTGCTACTACTGACCCCTGCCTCCTTCCAGAAATGCCCTTCTCCCTTGGATGACTACTCTCTCCTGCTTCCTTCTTACTCTCTGACAGTTGCTCCTAAGCCTTTCTCACAGGCTCCTCTTCCTCTGCCCATACCTTCAATGACATCCAGGGATAAAATCGTCCAGGGAGATTTTATCCTGGCTCCAGTAGTCATCTATATAGTGATGCCTTCCAGATCTGTATCTCCAACCCAGTCCTTCCTTCCTGATTGAAAGCTCTAGCCTACTGGATGTCTCCTGGTGGATGGCCAACAGGTACTTCAAACTCAGCAGGTCAACTCCTGCCTTCCACCAGCCACCCAAGTCTGGTCCTTCTGATCCTGTCTCAGTGAGCAATCCCACCCTTCTACCCAGTGGCTCAGAGAAAGCCTGGGAACCATACTTAGCTCCTCATTTTCCATTTCCCCCCTACCTCTGCCACATACAGTTACCAACCTTAGTATTTCTGAAATAAATATTTCCTTTCATTCTCCAATGCTTTTGCCTTTGTTCAGGACACAATTTATCTCTAGTTGTGATAATTGAACAGCCCCTGCCTACTTTTTGTGTTTGGTTTATACTTTTAAAATTCTTTCCCACATTGCAATCATGCTGAATTTTTTAAAATAGTTTTTCTGATTACAAAAGGCATAAATATCCATTGCAGGAAATGTTAAAACCACAGAAAAACACTAAGATTAAAAACCAAAAGGGCCTAAAATTCCACTTTCCAAAGATAATCACTGCTAACGTTTTGGTATTTGTGCATGTCTGTGTCATATACTTTTAAAGCATACATTCAGACATGCTGTTTTGATACCACTCTTCTTAACTAAGTAATACACCATAAACATTTTTCATGGTAATTATTTTTTAACTTTACCTGGTGCAGAGGCAAAATTAAGTTTCATGCAGTTATTTTAATTTGCATTTCTTTGATAACTAGTTAATTTATACATATTTCCATATATTTATTAGTTCCTTGAATTTACATTTCTTAATGATTGATTCATGGCACTCACATTTTACTTTTGATATGTTAAATTAGGATTGATTTCTAAATGTTTCTTTAATATAAAATTGCTATAGCTTTTATGTATGTCTCAAATATTTTCCTAGATTTTAATCTTGCTTTCAATTTGTATATATTACACATTTTAGCAAATTTCTAAATTTTATGTAATCGTATCTGTTGACTTTTTCCTTATGGTTTTCCCTTTGCTTTAATGCTCAGAAGGACCTTACTCCTTACAGCAGTTAGGAAGTCATGCATATTTTTCTTCTAAGTTTTAAATTTTTGCCTCAAATAATTTAATCTATCTTGAATCAATTTTGGAATGTGGTATGAAGTGGACTCTAGTTATGTATTACCAGTTATTTAATGTTATCGCACCATCATATTGCATTTGTCATATACAAAAATCCAAAATACACTTCAGCCAATTTTGGGCTTTCATTATTTCTCTTTCTTTTTTTCTGTCTCTCAATTTTTATTATTATATTTTTAATATCTTCTTATCAAAAGTTCTTTGGTTTCCTTGCCATATTCTCTAGGTGAACTTTAAAATCACTTTTTAATGTTCATTAAAATTTCTATTGAGATTATGATTGTAATTACTTAAAAGTTATATGTTAATATTCTAACTATTGGAGAAAATCATATGCGTCCTTATTAATTCAAGTCAACCTTTATATCTCTTCAAAAAAGTATGCCATTTTCTGTACGTAGTTCCTGCATATTTACTTATGATCCTTTATGAAGTTATTAATGTATTTTCTAATTGATTGTTTTTCATATAGAGTAAAGCTATGAATGCTTGTATATTTATTTTGTAACTAGCCACCTTATTAAACTCTCTTTAATGCTAATAATTTTCCAAATCTTGCTCATAGATTTTCCAGGTTAACAAGAATAGAAGTTGCAAATAACATCAATTTTATTTCTTCTCCTTTCCAGTATTTAAGCCTCCTATTTTCTTGTCCTGTTTTGGGGACTCTCATAATAATATTAAAGGATAATGCTGATAGCCAGTGTATTCAATTTTTTCTATACTTTAATGGGACTGTCTCGGGGGTTTTATCATTTTCGTATAAATATGACTTTTAATTTAATATATATCATAAATCATGTTAAAGAAATATCTTTATACTCTAAGTTTAGTAAGAATTGTGTTTGTAATTAATCAGGAATTGATATTAAATTTTATAAAATCTTTTGGGGCATCTATCAAGATAATGATATTTTCTTGGCCATTTGTAGCAGTGAATTATATTTAAGATAGATTAATGCTAAAGAATCTTTGCATCTCTGGACTAATCCTTTCTTGGTCATGCGGAATCATCCTTAAATTTTTGCTGGATACAATCTGCTAGTATTTTATTAAGGATTTTTGCATTTATACTCAAAAGTGAACTTGACCTATATTTTTTATACCTAAAGTGTTGATTGTCATGTTTAGGGGTCAACAGTATGACAGCTGGTAAATTAAGAAGCTGTTTATCTTTTTTCTATGCTCTGAATTGCTTTAAATAGCTTAGGAAATATTTCCTCATTGAATATTTTCCCATAAAATATCTTTAGGAGATAATTATTTTATTGATTTTCACCACACCCACTACTGGAGAGTCCCTACTTCTTTCGCTAATTTTTGTTAACTGAATTTTCTTTAAAAAGTATTTATTCATTGACATGTTCAAGTTTCTAATGAAGTGTTATATACAATATTGCTTATATATTCTATCATTCCCTCCTTATCTGTGAATATTCTTTTTTGGTCCTTAATTTTGTGCATTTATTTTTTGTCTATTCTACCCTGATTACAACTAGCTAAAGAATTAGAGGATTACCTTTATTAAATTTTTGTACCAAAAAGCCAGGTCTTACATTATTTAAAATTTATTTTATTGCTTTCCATGTTTATAATTCATAATTTCCACTTTTATGTTTATTTTGTCTTCTTTTAAGTATTCATCTTGGGCTTTTATAGTCTCCTTTTTTCCAAATTTCTTGAGTAATCTTAATTCAATTTTTTCTGTCACCTTAATAATAAAACATGTAAACCTATGAATTTACATCTGATTATATCTTTACCTATATTCCATATCTGCACATTCTTAACATTGTTATTATTTTCTACTTTTTAATGTATATATGCCCATTATTTTCTACATAGACTATCTTTGTGTGTGTCTATTTCTGGACTCTCTGTTCTGTTGCACTGATTTATTTGTCTATTCTTTCACTAATACCACACTGTCTTGATCACTAGCTTCATACTTGGCCTTGAAGTCGAGTATGTCAGTCCTCTGACTTTGTTCTTCTTCAGTAATGTGTTGGCTATTCTGGGTATTTTGCCTTTCCATATAAACTTCAGAATCAGTTTGTTGTTCTCCACAAAATAACTTGCTGAGATTTTGATTAGGATTGTGCTGAATCTATAGATAAGAGTTAAGAAGAACTGACATCTTCACAATATTGACTTCCAATCCATGAACACAGAACATCTCTCCTTTATTTAGGTTTTTAAAATATCTTTAACCAGAGTGGTACCGTTTTCTTCATAAAGATATTGTGCATACTTTGTTAGATTTATATCTCAGTATTTCATTTTTTTTGGTGCTAATGTGAGTGGTGTTTTGTGTTAAATTTCAAATTCCAGCTGCTCATTCCTGGTTTATAGGACAGCAATTGACTTTTGTATATTAACCTTGTATCCTTTAATCTTGCTGAATAATCAATTATTAGTTGCAGGGGTTTTTGTCAATTCTTTGGAATTTTTTACATAGACGATAATATGTGAAAAAAAGGCAGTTTTATTTCTTCCTTCCCAATCTGTAGATCTTTTATTTCTTCTCTTGTCTTATTGCATTAGCTAGAATTTCCAGTACAATGTTGAATAGGAGTGGTGAGAGGGGACATTCTTGTTTTGTTTCTGATCTTAGGGGGAAAACAGCTAATATCTACCATTAAGTATGATGTTGGCTGTAGGTTTTTGTAGATGTTCTTTATCCAGTTGAGGAAGTTCCCCTCCATTCCTAGTTTGCTGAGAGTTTTCATCATGAATAGTTGTTGGATTTTTTTCAAATGTTTTTTCTGCAACTATTAATATGACCATATGATTTTTCTTCTTTAGCCTGTTGATGTGCCAGATTACATTAATTGATTTTTGAATGTTGCACCAGGCTTGCATAGGTGGAATAAACCCCACATGGTTGTGATATATAGTTCTTTATATATATTTGTTGAATTAGATTTGTTAATATTTTGTTGAGGGCTTTTGCACATATGTGCATGAGCGATTTGGGCCTGTATTTTCTTTTCTTGTAATGTCTTTATCTGGTTTCGGTATTAGGGTAATGTTGGCCTTGTAAAGTGAATTAGGATGTGGTCTTTCTGCTTCTAATTTATGGAAGAGATTGTAGAGATTTGGTAATTTTCTTTAGATATTTGGTATAATTCACCAGTGAAATTATCTGGCCTGGTGTTTTCTATTTTGCAGTTAAATTATTAATTGTTAATTCAATTCCTTTAATTAGATAGAAAGCTACTAAGATGATCTATTTTTCTATATGTAAGTTTTGGTAGTTTATGTCTTCCAAAGAATTTATCCATTTCATCTAAGTTATCAAATTTTTGGCATAGAGTTGTTCATAATAATCCTTTTAATGTCCAAATTATCCTTTTAATGTCCATGAATCAGTAGTGATTATCTCTCTTTTATTTCTGATATTAGATTTTAGTAATTTGTGTTTTCATTCTTTTTTCTTGATTATCTTGTTCAGAGGTTTATCAATTTTATTGTCCTTTTCAAAGAATCAGTTTTGGGTTTTATTGATATTCTCTATTGCTTTCCTGTTAACATTTCATTGATTTCTACACTAATTTTATCAATTCTTTTCTTCTGCTTACTTTAGATTAATTTGCTCATACTTTTCTAGTTTCCTAAAGTGGAAGCTTAGATCACTGATTTTAGATTTTCTTATTTTCTCATATATTTACTGAATGCTAATAATTTCCCTCAGAGCACTGCTTTTGCTGCACAATATTTTAAAATTTCTTTTAACATTTCTCTCTTCCTTCTTGTGTTATTTTCAAATGTGTTGTTTAATTTCCAAGTAATTGGGAGTTTTTCCAGCTATATTTTTGTTATTGGTTTTAATTTTAATTCCATTGTGGTCTGTGAGCCTACTTTCATGGTTTCTCTTCTTTTAAATTTGTCTTCTTTTTCAATTTAAGGTGTATTTTATGACCTAGCATGTGATTTATTTTGGTGAATGTTCCATATGGCCATGAGAAGAATATGTAGTCTGCTGTTGTTTGATGAGGGATTCTATAAATGTTAATTAGATCAATTTGATTAATAAAACTGTTCAAATCAACTAATGTACCAGTTTGTTTACCAATTTATTTAAGGTAGTACATCTTGTTTTCTTTCAATATTTGGCAATTAGGAATACATCTGCTATACACATTTGCGTACAGGTTTTTGCATGGACATAAGTTTTCAACTCATTCAGGTAGATACCTAGAAGCATGATTTCTGGATCATATGGTAAGCCTCTGTTTAACTTTGTAGGAAATTGCCAGGTTGTCTTCCAACATGGCTGTAGTATTTTACATTCCCACATCCCTTCTCTTTTGACTTAGCTAATACCTTGTATTTAAAGTGGGGTTTCTTGGGGACAGCATAGATATGATTCTTGTTATTGTAATCCATTCAAACAATCTCTGTCTTTTAGTAAGAATATTTTGATCATTTACATTTAAAGTGAATATTGATATAGTTGTATTATTACCTACCATGTCTGTTACTATTTTCTATATGATATATTTGTTCTTTCTTTCTTTTTCCCACTCTTTTTCTGCCTCTTCTGGCTTTAACAGAGCAGTTTATATAATTCCATTTATCTCCTCTATTAGCATATCAATATATTTCTTTTACAAATATTTTTAGTGTTTTCCCTGAAGTTTGCAAATACATTTTTATCTAATTCACCTTCAAATTACACTCTACTGCTTTACATGTAATGAAAATATTTTATAATAGAGTATTCCCAGTTCCTCCCTCCTACTCTTTTAGATGGTCTTGTCAAATATATATTTACTATGCTCATTCAATATATTGTTACTATTATGACTTTAAATTATTACATTTAGATCAATTAATAGTAAAAAAAGTAAAAGATTTCATTTTACCTTCATTATTTCTTTTCAAACATTCCAACACTTTACTTATGTAGATCCAAGTTCACATGGAACATTCACCAAAATAGACCACATTCTGGTCCATAAAGCACATTTTAACAAGTTTTAAAGAATATAAATCATATAAAGTATGGTCTCAGACTACAATAGAATTAAATTGGGAATCAACAACAGAAAGACAGTGGGCAAATCCCAAAACATTTGGAGATTGAGCAACACACTCATAAATAACACATGGGTGAAGGAGGCAGCTTCAACAGAAATTTGAACATATTTTGAAATAAATGAAAATGAAAATACATCTTATCAAAATTTGTGGGATGCAGCAGAAGCAGTGCTTGAGGGAAATTTATAGCATTCTAATGTATATATTAAAAAAGAAGAAATATATCATATATGTGTCTGTATGTACAATTATAGACATATATATTTCTATATACAAAGGTTAGTATACACACATATATTTCCTTGCTTTGTCATCTGAAAGGGCCTAGAAGCAATGAGTGCACTATTGCCTGGATCTTTGTTTCTAATACCATTCCTCAATAAAAGGAACCAGGGCTCCTTCAAGAAATAGCTCATTCTAAGACTGGGGCAGGAAATATACAAAATGAGCCAGGAGCATCTTGTACTGTTGTAAGTTAAGAAATTGCTTGAAAAAGCAAAAACAGCACCCTGATGGGGGCATGTAAAAGGGACACAGGAGCCAACTAAGCTCCCAATGGTCAGAGATAGAACCATTCATTTGAACAACAAAATAAATGAAATAGTATTGGATTATAAACTTAAGTATAAAGTAAATATCCTGAAGTCCACACTGATATATATAAATAGCTGAATGAATCAATAAATGAAAGAGAAGAGACCAATCTCTCTGCAGAAGAATTCCAAATAATGCATCTAGATATGCCACCTTCAAGGCGGTGTAGCATAACTTTCCCCTTCCTAAGTGTGCACTGTGCATACTGATGTCCTTCCAAAAGCACACTATAGAAAGGGGAAAAACAAGAGCAGCTTTATTGTGGAGAAAACCGGCAAGCCCTACTTCAGCCAGGAAGCAATGTCAGCATCAACAGTGATAGGTCAGGTTAATAATATGCATTCTTGATACGATGTGCTGAAAATGGTACATTAACTGTGTAGGCTTCCTTCCAGAATACATATCTCCACTCTATTCATGAGAAAAACATCAGCCAAATTAAATTGAGGAGCATTGCACAAAATATCTGATCAGTATTCCTCAAAACTTTAAAGTCATCAAAAACAAATGGAGTCTAAGAAAATGGCACAGCCAAGAGGAACCTAAGGAGACATGATGACTAAATGTAATGTGGAATCCTGCATGGGATCCTGGAACAGAAAAAGGATGCTAAGTAAAAACAAAGAAAATCTGAATAAAGAATGGGCTCTAGTTAATAAAAATGTATCAATATTGGTTCATTAATTGTTAAAAAATATATCACACTAATATAAGATGTACTAATAGGGGAAACTGGGTGTGGTATATATGAGACTTTTCTGTACTATCTTTGCAATTTTTATGTAAATCTGAATTTTTTCTAAAATAAAGGTTTATTTAAAAAAAATTTAAAAAAAAAAACCACCCATGTCCTGAGTGGCGAAGCAGCGACGAATGTAGGCCATTTTTCAGCAGAATATACCATGCAGAACTGGGTGGGAAAGAGTGTGGTCTGTGATATGAACTGTAGTCTATGCTCGGTGGCAAGGCCCCAGGATGTGTATATCCATTGCGGGTGTAATACCACACGGATGGGGAATGGATGTGTGGGGTGTTTTTGGGGGTGT
>JAQZBX010032906.1:0-25628 GCA_029593785.1 Cabassous unicinctus | reverse complement strand
TTTTTTTGGTTGTTTGCTTATTTGCTTGCTTTTATTCTTTTACATTTGGGGGGCATATGATCTGAGATTTTTTTTCTAACTCCTTCCTTCATTATTTCAGACTGAAAAATCTCCTACTCTCTTTTATTCTCTTTCTATCATGCATGCATTTCTTTTTAAGCAGTTTCATCTTTTTCTCTTGACCATTGTCCTCAGTTTCCTAAAGCCCTTTGGGTGGAAGGAAGACTTGAAGATCTCCCTACAGCCTTCGACCGCTGAGTATAACCTGCTGTGAACATTTTAAGAGAAAATGGCAGGTGTCTCTCTGCAGTCTTTCTCTGCCCTTTTCACCAACATTGTTCCTCCAAGTCTTGAATTTTATCAAGTGTCCTGTTTTGTGAATGTCTGTAAATTTACTTAAATGTCATGAAGTAAAGGTGTGTAGCTTAATAAGGATGATGAAATCCTTATAATACCTGGATATGCATGCTAATGCTGGTTTTGGGACATTTGTGTCTATGTTTAGGAAGCAGGCTGTAATCGCTCATTGAGGTGCTCCCATGCCAAATAAGAATGTTCCAGCAAGGAGAGTAGATAGGGCAACTGTCCAGGATTCCATCTTGCAAGTGAGTACCAAACTCTTGCCCTTCAGAGGCCTCCCTCAAGTTTCACGAACCTGCCAAGTGTTCCAGAGACTGCTTGGGAGTTTCAGTCCATTCATCATTGCTGCCGATATATCCCAGTTGCTCTATTAACTTCAAATGAACAAACCAAATCCAGTCCCTATTGGGAAGAGACTATACTCAAAAGACATAAACTAGCTTTATTAATCAGGGTTCTCTATGGAAACAGAATCAAAAGGAGATATCTGTCAATAGTATGAGATTTTATGAGAGTCTCTTACGTGACGGTGGGGATGCACAAGTCCAGGTTCCATAGGCAGGCTGCAAACCAGGGGCTCCAATGAAAGTCCAGTGAAGGTCCTTGATGAGTTTCTGGTACACAAAGATGAGCTGGGAAATTCTCTCTGAATGCCCCTTATAAGGCATTCAACTGATTGGATAAAGCATCACTCATTGCTGATGGCAATCTTCCGGCTGATGTAAATGGAATCACCTATCTATGCAGTAAACTCACTGGTAACTAAAGTCCATAAATGACCTCGTATTAGAATTAGCCCAGTGCTTGCTTGAACAAACAACTGGGCACAATTTCCTGGCTGAGTTGACACATTAGCCTAACCCTCACTGTCCACCCCTTGTCAACTCGGCAACCATACACATTACTTTAAACCATACTTAGTCACTAAGTAAAAACAATAAAAGACATACATATATATATTTCTGCCTAACAATGTTCAACTGTTCTGCATACAACCTGTATTAGTCAGCCAAAGTGGTGCTAATACAAAATACCAGAGATTGGTTGGTTGTTATAAAGGGTATTTATGTGGGATAGAATTCCACAGTTACCAGGCCATAAAGCATAAGTTTCTTCCCTCACCAAAGTCCATTGCCACGTGTTGGAGCAAGACAGCTGCCAACGTTTGCCAGAGTTCAGGCTTCTTGGGTTCCTCTCTTCCCAGGGCTGCATTTCTTTCCAGGCTCAGGGGCTCTGTTTCCTCCACAAGGTCAGCTACAGACTATTAGGTGAACAGCTCGCTTCTCTTCTTCGGGTCTTCTCTCCAACATCAAAACTCCAACATCAAAACTGCTACTCAAAAAACTGCTCCCTCTGTCCTTTGCCTTGCCTTTTATATTCGATTCCCCCACCCACCAAGGGGTGGGGCTCAACGCCCTACTGAGGTGTCCCAGTCAACACCCTAATCATAACTTAATCATGCCCAGATTAACAGATCAGTTTACAAGCATGATCCAATTATATTTTTGGAATTCAAAATTACATCAAATTGCCCAACAGCTACACAACCAGAAACACATTAATTCCCTATAGAATAGGGTTCAAGTCCTTGGATAGTATTCACTCATAAACTCAACATCCTTAAATATCATGACATGAAACTAATACAACTTGTCATATGATAAGGGAAAAGGTTGGGGAAGAAAACAAAGAAATTTGTTTTGTGTCCATATACAATCATACTCATAACAAAACAAGGAAGAAAGATTCATGACCATTACAGTCCTCATTTCTATAACTGGTCACATGGTCAAAGTTCATATTTATCACTATCTTCTTCCACTACTCAATTCATGTTCCTGTTACCCTCAGCAAGCCCTTCAACTTACCATGGTTCTTTTCTTGGTGGGGTGACCCAAACTTTCATTCCTGAAGACTCTTGGCCATTGTTAGTATTGCTTGGATTTGGTGGTTGTAATTTTCCATTGACTTTAATAACAGGGCATGGCAGTACTAAGAGACACCCTAGAGGATCTCCTGTATTCCAGGCAAACTCTTCTTTACTCCCATTATGTAGCTAGAGTCCTATTTCCCCTTGATAGTCAGAATCAATCACCCCATCCAGTACAGTAATTCTCTTCTTTGCCTGTTGATTTAGAGGTAATGGGGTCCAAAGTGGCCAGATGGTAGTCTTAACTTCCAGTTCAGTGGAGTCATTGTAGAGTTCCCTGGTGACAGCACTCCTCCTTTTGGGACTAAAACCTGTAGAACAGCAGAGCTTAAGGTTGCAGGGACAGGAAGCAAAAATTTTCCTAGTGGGTCACTAGGGGTAAAATTGAGTGGAGTCCCTCCCATTTCCACCCCTTGATTCCTGGACCCATGAATCCTAGTTATGGGAGAAACAGCACCACAGAGAGGACACTGATTTAGAGCATACACATGTCCTGGAGAACATTGCCCCAGCCCTGCAAGGTATTGCTACCTAGTTTGCACCATAATTAAGTTTTCAAAAGGCCATTCCATCATTCTCTCAATCCAGCTGCTTCAGGGTGATGGGGAACATCGTAAGACCAGTGAACTCCATGGGCATGTGCCCATTCCCACACATCATTTGCTGTTACATGGGTTCCTTTATCAGAAGCAATGCTGTGTGGAATGCCATGGTGGTAATGCCATGGTGGAATGCCATGGTGGAATGACATTTGGTAAGTCCAAGGATGGCAGTTTTGGAAGAAGGATTTCATGCAGGAAATGCAAACCCATATTCAGAGTATGTGTCTATTCCAGTTAAAACAAATGGCTGCCCCTTCCATGGTGGAAGTGGTCCAATGTAGTCAACCTGCCACCAGGTATCAGGCTGGCCACCTCGAGGAATGGTGCCATATCTGGGGCTGAGTGTGGGTCTCTGCTGCTGGCAGATGGAGCATTCAGCAGTGGCTGTAGCCAGGTCAGCCTTTTTGAGGGGAAGTCCATGTTGCTGAGCCCATGCATAACCTCCATCCCTACCTCCATGGCCACTCTGTTCATAAGCCCATTGGGCAATGACAAGAGTGGCTGGGGAAGAGGCTGAGCATTAGGCACAGAGAGGGTCATCTTATCCACTTGATTATTAAAGTCTTCCTCTGCTGAAGTTACCCTCTGGTGAGCATTCATGTGGGACACAAATATTTTCATGTTTTTTGCCCACTCAGAAAGGTCTATCCACATAGCTTTTCCCCAGAACTCTTTGTCACAAGTTTTCCAATCATGTTCCTTCCAAGTCCCTGACCATCCAGTCAAACCATTGACAACAGCCCATAAATCAGTGTACAAATGCACCTCTGGCCATTTCTTCTTCCAAGCAAAATGAACAACCAGGTGCACTGCTCAAAGTTCTGCCCACTGGGAGGATTTGCCCTCACCACTATCCTTCAGGCATGTCCCAGAAAAGGGCTACAGTGCTGCAGCTGTCCACTTTTGGGTGGTACCTGCATATCATGCAGAACCATCTGTAAACCAGCCTCAAGATTTCTCTTCCCCAACCAACTGATTGTAAGGGACTCCCCAAGAGGCCAAACCTGTGGGCTGTGAAAGAGAATGTAACATTGCAGGGGTGGTGACCATGTGCATTTGGGCTACTTCCTCATGTAAATTACTTGTGCCTTCAGGGCCTGCTCAAGCCCTATCTCATATATACCACTTCCATTTTATTATGGAGTGCTGCTGTGCATGCCCAACTTTATGGTTTGGTCGGTCAGACAATACCCAGCTCATAATAGGAAACTCAGGTCTCATTGTAACTTGATGGCCCATGGTTAAGTATTCAGTCTCTACTAAGGCCCAGTAGCAGGCTAAAAGCTGTTTCTCAAAAGGGAAGTAATTACCTGCAGAGGATGGCAGGGCTTTGCTCCAAAATCCTAAGGGTCTGCGTTGTGATTCCCCTATAGGGGCCTGCCAAAGGCTCCAGACAGCATCTCTATTTGCCACTGAAACTTCCAGCACCATTGGATCTGCTGGATCATATGGTCCAAGTGGTAATGGAGCATGAACAGCAGCCTGGACCTGTTGCAGAGCCTCCTCTTTTTCCGGTCCCCAATCAAAACTAGCAGATTTCCTGGTCACTCGATAAACGGACCAGAGTAGCACACCCAAGTGAGGAATGTGTTGTCTCCAAAATCCAAAGAGACCAACTAAACATTGTGCCTCATTTTTGGTCATAGAAGGGGCCAGATGCCACAGCTTATCCTTCACTTTAGAAAGGATATATCAACATGCCCCACACCACTTGGCACCTAGAAATTTCACTGAGGTACAAGGCCCCGGTATTTTTGTTGGATTTATCTCCCATCCTCTTTCACACAAATGTCTTACCAATAAGTCTAGAATCTTTGCTACTTCTTGCTCACTAGGTCTTATCAACATGATATCATCAATATAATGGACCAGTGTGGTGTCTTGTGGGAGGGAGAGATGATCAAGCTCCTTGCGGACAATATTATGACATAGGGCTGGAGAGTTGATATACCCCTGAGGCAGGACAGTGAAGGTATACTCATGGCCTTGCCAGCTGAAAGCAAACCGTTTCTGGTTTTCCTTACTAATGGCAGTTGAGAAAAAAAGTGTTTGCCAGATCAACAGCTACATACCAGATACCAGAGGATATATTGATTTGCTCAAGCAACAACACCACATCTGGGAAAACAGCTGCAATTGGAGTCACCACCTGGTTAAGTTTACGATAATCTATTGTCATCCCCCAAGATCCATCTGTTTTCTGCACAGGCCAAATAGGAGAGTTGAATGGGGATGTGGTAGGAATCACCACCCCTGCATCCTTCAGATCCTTGATGGTGGCACTAATCTCTGCAATCCCTCCAGGAATCCAGTATTGCCTTTGATTTACTATTTTACTAGGCAGAGGCAGTTCTAGTGACTTCCACTTGGCCTTTCCAACCATAATAGCCTTCACTCCACAAGTCAGGGATCCAATGTGAGGATTCTACCAGTTACTGAGTACGTCTATTCCAATTATGCACTCTGGAACTTGAGAAATAATCACAGAATGGGTCTGGGGACCCACTGGACCCACTGTGAAATGGACCTGAGCTAAAACTCCATCAATCACCTGACCTCCATAAGCCTCTACTCTGACTGGTGGACCACAGTAACATTTTGGGTCTCCTGGAATTAATGTCTCTTCTGAGCCAGTGTCTAATAATCTCTGAAATGTCTGATCATTTCCTTTTCCCCAATGCACAGTTACTCTGGTAAAAGGCTGTAGGTCTCCTTAGGGAAAGGTGGGAGGAAGAATAATGGTATAAATTTTGACAGTTTAACAGGATCCTTCCCCAAGGAGACCTGGCCTTCTCCTCATTCAAGGGGCTCTGGGTCTGTAAACTGTCTCAAGTCTGGGAATTGATTAAGGGGTCGTGATTCTCTGCATCTGTAATTTGAGTTAGGGTTTTGTTCACTCAACCTAGAACTCTTCTGCTTATACAGATCCAGAAGAAATTTAGTACACTGACCATCTATTTCACTTCTAGGCACCCCATTATTTATTAGCCAATGCCATAACTCTATGTGACTCAGACTATTTTGAGTGCTACTTTGAATCTGCCTTTCCTGTGATAGCCACGCCCACCTCGCCTTTAATGATTAGCTGCTGATACATTCTTTTACTGGACCAAGATCCCATCATCCCCATAATGTTTAAGAATTCTAATTCCATTATAGCCCTCATTACGGTACTATTTGGATACAGAAAAGAGCAACCACAGACCTCTTCAGGGAAGACGGGCTTGGTCTTACAAATTGATTCCTCACAGTCCTGGTTAAAGGTGTGTCCTCTGGACATTCCTGGGGTGGGTGGGCAGGTCTCAAATGGTAAATCCATTCTAGCATTCCAATCTCTCTAAGCCTTTGAATTCCCTCTTCTACTGTGTAGCAGGGCAAATCGGGCATCTCAACCTCAGTCATGCTAGGCCATCTTTTGGTCCATGTTTCAGTCAGTCACCCAAACAAACTGTTAGAGCCTTTTCTAACCTCTCAAGCTACAGTGTTGAATCAGAATTTCTGCTTAGTGGGCCCATATCAATAAATTCAGCCTGATCCAACTTTATATTCTTTCCACCATAATCCCATACTCTTAGTATCCATTCCCACACATATTCCCCTGATTTCTGTCTATATAAATTGGAAAACTCATGCAGTTCTTTCAGAGTATAGCGCACTTCCTCATATGTCACACTTTGTATTTCACCTTTGGGGGCTGTTGTGATTTTTGTCTAGTAATAGATCTGGAAGAGAAAGGGGTGGTGGGGATGGGTAAGGAGAAGATGAGAAATGTCTTGCAAGCTACTGACCTCAGGGCATTACTTTGCATTTTCCTTTGGTGAGACAGGATTAATCTCTTCAGGCAGGGTTGGAAGGGAGATTCCTCAGGGCAGACTGGAGGCTGGACAATGCATGCTGGAGTTTGGCTGGTACCTGCCTCAGGGCTAGGAGGAGGTCCAGACTCCCTGAGGCAGGCTGGAGACTGGGTGATACAAGGTTGTCAAGGTGTGGTCTCCACAAGGCAGGCCATTGCAGGTTTATCTGGTAAAGTCTCAGCAGAATTTAAGGTTCCAATGTCCCCACCAATATTATCATCATCCCATATGTCTCCATCCCAATCTTCTGGGTTCCACTCCTTTCCAAGTATTGCCTTCACTTTAACTGCAGAAACTCTGCAGGGTTGAGATTTTAGTTTCCTTTGTAACTTTGCTACTTGTACAATGAGAGTCTGAGTTTGGTTCTCACATATCTCAAGTCTGTGGTTACAGGAGACAATATTTTCTTTCAGAGCACACATAGAGACTTTCACATCATTCATGTGGCATTTAAGTTTCAAATTTGAAGCCTTTAGCTCATCTCTTTCTTTTGTAACTGCATCCAGAGTATCTAGGAAGAGCTAGCTAACATCATTATACCTTTTAACTCCACAAAACTCTGTTAAGGTGTTGAAAACACTCTCACCCAGATCCTTGCTTCTTATAAGCGTGGAACTAGGGGAATCCAGTCATGATATTTTGTATATCTCTATTGCCTACGCCATGGACTGTTAACGGTCTTTTCATTATTGCAAAGGGAGTTATTAGCATCCTCGAGGTCAATTAAAGCAGAAAGCCAATTGCAAAACTCCCAGAACCACCTCAGACATCCCAGGTTTAAGATTCTGTTCCTCAAGAACCACTCCTGGCACCAAGCTGTATTAGTCAGGGTTCTCTAGGGAAACAGAATCAACAGGAAATATCTGTAAATAGTATGAGATTTTATAAGAGTCTTTACAATTAGCCCACTGCTTGCTTGCCAAACAACTGGGCACAATTACATTGTCAAGTTGACACATTAGCTTAACCATCACACTAGCACAGGTACTAAACAGCATCAGGATTTTTTGGAATCAGAAATAAACTGATGTCTTAGTTTGCCAAAGTCTGCCAAAGCAAAAATACCAGAAATGGGTTGGCTTTTATAAAGGGGATTTATTTGTGATAAAAGCTTGCAGTTCCAAGGCTGTGAAAATGTCCAAATCAAGGCATCATCAGAGATTCTTCCTCACCAAATGGCAGATCCTGGGGCCTGCCACATGCCGAGGCAAGATGGCAGGTCTGCTGATCTCTCTCTACACACTCCTGGAGCTCAGCTGTGGGCCTCTTGGGGTGCCTCTGTCTTTCTATAACTGTAGGCAAACCTGGAGTCCTCTCTCTCACATGGCTGGGTCAAAATGGCAGAGCTCCCTTATCTTTGTGTCACAGGGTGTTCTCAGTTTAAATAAGACACAGCAAGAGGGTGGAGACCCAACCTGAGTCACACTTCACTGAGGTAGTCCAATCAAAAGAGAACTAAGCCTGTGATCTAATCAACTTAATGGAATCTACTGCAATCAAAGTGTCTCACACCCACAGGAATGGATTAATTAAAAATCATCTTTTCCAGGCTTCACCAAATTCAAACTGTCACAACTAACATGCTCTAATTGACACCAGTTTGTAAATAAGGAAATATATCCTAAGCATCTTAAAAAGTAAAATAATAATATAAGAAACATGTACACACTGTTTAAAAACACATAAACTGTCTTTGCATTTAATGGTATAACAATAGTGATTAAAAGTAGATTGTGGATTGGGGACCAGTAGCAGAGGGTCTACTTATTATCTGGATAAATAATAATTTTCCTTTCTACTTCTTGTGAAATGTAGACACATGATCAGAAGAAATCTAAGTAGAAATCAGTGTCTGGATTTTAATGAAATCTTGGTCAGCTCAGGTCCCTTTCCTACTTAAATTATTTTTAAAATGAAAGAGAAGAAAATTCAGAGACAGCTTTCTGATATGATTAGCTTTTAACCTGTTTTTCTGAAATGAGCTTAGTCTATAATTCGTTACATAAGAGAATCAAGACAAATAATCTTTTCTTTAAAAAAGAAGAGAGGGATGAATTTGCATAGATCTCTTGAAACATGAATTATGCCAATTGGTCCTTTGGGAAATAACTCTCAATTGGAAAGTTTAATTCCAACTGATTCCCTTGGGAAACAGTGAATCTCATTGCTTAATAAGCATAATGGGACTCTTATATTGTACAGAAGCTGTTGTCAAAAGGGATATGGAAGTGCTGCAAAGATTTTAAAGCAAAGATTTCTGATAGGGAATGAAGACCATGCTGGCTGGAGAAAAAAAAAACTCCATGAACCCAGGTTCCTGTCTTTATTCTCTGAGGCTTAGTTGAATATTTGAAACCTATATATTTTGAGTCCTTATGAAAAAATACAGTCCTGATTTACAAAAGTTATACTCTGACAAAGACGCGTAAAAACCAATAAAGGAAGAGGTAGAACCACTGCTCTGGAAGGCTGAAAACAATTCCTTGATTGATGGAAAATCCCAGAAGTTTCCAGATCTTACCTTGTCAATCCACTCTTACAATAGACTCAGAAACTTTTCCTCAAGTCTTGGGTGAATGAAATCTGAAGCTAGAAGAATTTTAAAAGTAGGTATCATCAAAAGAAAACATTCTATGGGGATAAAGTAAGAGCTCTTGTGGCGCTTTCTACTATAAATACTAGCCCAAAGGCATAAATTCTTTACCTTCAAAGTCAAATCTATTTTGACTAGAACAGAAGTTGGAGCAAAGAGCAAAAGCAATAGGAAATGTCACTGTGATTTTTGTACATTTTAATTTTTAGAAAATGAGGCTTCACAATTTCTCTTTCACATGAAGAATTTCACAACTTCTTGCTGGAGAAATCTAAAGGGTGTCTCTCTGAGTGACAAGCAGAGTTAAGGAGCCCTAGGGCCTCAGAGGGAACCAAGACATTTCTGCTCATGGGTCTCAGCTCAGTAATTTATTTTCAAAACCAACTCTGACAACTCACTGCTCTGGGGGTATGTGATCAGTAATAACACGTGTTTTACCATTTTCGAACTCCAGTGAGCAACTCCTGCTTTCAAAACGCTCCCTAAGCATAACAAAGGTAGCATTTAAGTAAATTTTTGGCAAGGTCCAAGGTCTGTGATGTTTCTTTGAGTCACTGATGAATGAATCACAAACCTGGGAATGAAGCTGAGAGCTTGAGCCATCCTGCCTCCGGCCATCACTTCATTAACAATCTCACTAAGCAATAGCAGTTCTGTTTTTTGCCTTTTTATAACTTCTCCGGATATATTTTCCCAGGAAGTCATGCTTGTGTGTATCTGTGATAACGTATTTGTTTTCTTATTCGACCATCTATGTTTTGGATACAAAAGGGTACTTGCTTGTAGGCTTTTGGTTACATTACATATTTCTGTATATTTTTGTCAATGGTTGAGTAATAAATGAAAGCAAGGGTTTTGTAGTCATACTGACCCCAATTCCCATCCACACTCTAATATATACCAGCTATGTGACAGCGGAAAAGCTGCATCTCTAAGCCTCAATTTCCTCTTTCTAGAAAATGGGGATGATAGCACCTATCTCATAAGGTAATTAACTAGAGGAATTATAAGAAGCTAATAATGTTTGCAAAGCATTTACACATGGGCAGTGCTTAAGGAAAGTGCTATTATTACACTGTTAAGTGCCTAAGCTGTGCTCCACTAGCAAGTGAGTGAATGGGGAAGCTGTGCTAACTTTTCAACTTCACCACCAAAGCACAAACATTGAATTATAGATGGACAAATCTACAACACACATTGGTGAGAAGGCTACCTGTGATGTGACTTGGCCCAGAACTTTCCAACTCAAGTCCCGAGCAGGGTCAGGAGTGGGGGTGAGTCACACAAGTGCAGAATCGGATTTGTCTTTAATCATAATTTAAGTATTTTGTCCATCACGGGGTTTTTTGCACTGATTTTTTAACTTTTATGTATTGCATTAAAATATTATTTATCCTGACTTCTGAATTTTGTGGCACACTCTTGAATTCAAGCATGAGGTGACCGCACCTCACCCTAATCCCAACCCTGTCTCCTTATCTTAGTGCCTTCAGAATAGTGTCAGCCCCTTGTCACTGTGGACTGATATCCATCAGTTGGTGATGGTGGTCCCAAAGGCCAGTGGAGACTCTTTAGACCTCATCAGGCCATCTCCACAATCACCAGCACATCCTCCCGTGCTGTGAAATTCAATGCATTTTTTGCTCAAATTATGGCACTCATTTCTGAAAGCTACTGAGTTAAATAGCAATGAAAAGACTCACATTTATGTGAGATAAGGAGGTCAAACATATTCAATTCACCATAATATTTAAGAACTCATCCCAAGGATTCCTCACTGATCCTTCATCCATGCCCACCCCCCACCTAGTACCCAGTTCCCCACAATCTTACTGACATCTCACCCTCTCTCGCAGTTTCTCTTCTGCCACCCTCCTCTCCCTCTCATTTCTCTCAGGCAAACTAGATTACACATCTATTTCTTTGTTTATTTTCTTTTTAATTAGAGAAGTTGTAGGTCTACAGAAAAATACAGAGTACCGTATACCACCCTATTAAAAGAACCATGCATTAGTGTGGCACATTTGTTACAATTCATGAAAGAACATTTTTATAATTGTTCCATTAAGTATAATCCATCATTTACAATAGGGTTCACTGTTTGTGTTATACAGTCCTATGTTGTTTTTTGTAGTTTTTATTCTAGTAACATATATACAACCTAAAATTTTCCCTTTTAACCAAATTCAGATATATAATTTAATGTTAATTACATTCACAGTGTTATACTACCATCACCATCATCCATTACCAACACTTTGCAATCAAGCCAAACAGAAACTGTACAATTTAAACATTAACTCCCCATTCCCTACCCCCAACTCAGCCTCTGGTAACCTAAATTCTAGATTCTGACTCTATGAATTTGCTTATTCTAATTATTCCATACAATATTTGTCCTTTTGTGTGTGGCTTACTTTACCCATCTCTTTTTGTTGCTTGGACCCTGGGTGACAGCCATGCCCTCAAATTTTACCTTAAACCTCAAGAGGTTTACCAAGATATTTTCTCAAAGATGTTCCCCCCACCCCCTTGCTATTATGATAACATCATTTCCCTCTATTTTTGTCATGTATCAAATGAAAGCCATTATACTATCTCCCTCTTTAAAATGAGACCTTGTTAAAAAATTAAAGGAATGAAGGTACTCTCTGAATAGAGCATCAAATGAATCAAAATGCATTTCCATCCATGTGTATTTTGTAAGTGAACTACAGCAATGTTTATGCATTTGTTAATCTTTGTCATGTAAAAATAATTTAAAATTCTGTTCAACAAACATTTATTG
The DNA here is from genome assembly GCA_029593785.1 of Cabassous unicinctus. NCBI lineage: Eukaryota > Metazoa > Chordata > Mammalia > Cingulata > Chlamyphoridae > Cabassous > Cabassous unicinctus. The sequence continues at coordinate 13,501 of JAQZBX010032906.1, read as the reverse complement.
AGCACTAATGTGCACAAAGCATATGGGCATATATCCCAACTTAACCATCTATAGAACAAACCAAAGTTACATATGAGTTTATATATAATGTGTTGGGGAAAAGAGATTCTGAAAAACACCTGGTACATAGCAGGATCTTAAATGTTTTCTGTATGCTGTCAAAAAACATACAAAATAAAAATCAAACAGAAGTTATAAGGGCAAGCATCTTGGGAAGTGATGGGTGGGTTGATATATATTTGTTCTTAATATTCTATTAAATGTACAATTTCAAATGAGCAAATAAATAAAGGACATCATGGGAAAAAAGGAGTTCATACAAAAGCAAGATACAATTGCTGCCCCTTGTCCTATGAGGAACTGGACTCTGAATTTTAATAAAAATAATTGAAATGTCTAACTAAATTCCATCCTGGGAGTGGTTTAGGCATTGGAAGAAAACTGCCACAATGCTTACAAAATGCTTTCAGTCATTCAGCATGATCATAACTCATATTGGCATTATTTAGTGCTAGAATCCCCACTTGATAAGTTAAAAAAAAAGTTGAGCAATATGGAGATTGATATGTGAAGAATCCCAGTGGAAATTAGAATTAAAGCTATAAAAAATATTTGCAGCCAGTGATAAGTTTTACAGCTGAGATCTTTCCTCTTTTCTCCAGTCCTTGTAATTATGTTGCCTGAAGTGCTCTCTAATTTGCATTTTAAGAAGGATAAAATGTATCATGATACTTTCAGGTAGCAAGGGTTACACTACCCAGTGCTGCCCGTAGACACCCCTCTACTCTCTGTGTTTTAGTTTCCTGGCTGCTAAAGCAAGTACCGTGCAATGGGTTAGCTATAACAACAGGAATTGATTGGCTCACAATTTTGAGGATAGGGGAAACCCAAAATCAGGTTGCCAGCAATCCTTGGCCCTTGGCTTTTCTGTCATATGGCAATGCACATTGGCAGCTTCTCCTAGTTACTCCTTTCTCTTGACTTCCAGCTTCTGGCTGCTGCCTCCAGCTTTCTCTCTCTCTCTGTGCCCTTCCTATAATGTCCTCAGTAATGGGATTAAGACACACATTGATTCAGCTGGACCTCACCTTAACTGAAGTAGCCTACTCAAAAGATCCAATTTACAAGGATTCATCCACAGGAATGAATTTATTTTAAGAACATATTTTTTCTTTACACTCTGTAGAGCAAAGGATGCTCATGTTGGTCAGTAACAGGGTGACCAACTGTCCTTATTTAGCAGTGAAAGTACCTCACCTTAGCAAACCCTTCACACCCAGGCAAACTGGAGGATTGGTCAAGCTACTTGCCAACCAGAGATGGCCTCCACTTTACAAGAGCACATTGATTTCCCTTCCTGTTGTTCTTCCTGGCTAATTTACCTTTTTAAATGATTTACACAAATTACACTTATATAAATTTGGCATTTGATATTAAAATTCATTATTACATTTAGCTAGTACTTTGGACTTGTGATAGGAGATGGGTCTTTGAAAAACTAAAGGCAACTTTGGGAAGAAGTGTGTAAAAAGCAAATTGTACCTCACTTGTCTGAAAGCAACCACAGAAAATAATAAAGCAAAAGCAAAAGATACTATAAATATACACTATAGAATAATAACTATAAAACAATATGCTTAAAACAGAAGTTAGATCATGTTAAAATTCTAGGAAATCTCAAGGCTGCCTCCCCATTGCTTCTCTTGCCAGTTAAAACTCACACTCATATATTCATCCTTTTCACAAACATTAACTGACTTCAGTATAATACACTGTGCAGTTGTATGTGCAGCACTACATGATGACATAACACAAATAAGACAGTACAGATTTAGAGTTCAGAAAGGGAGGTGAATATAAATAAATTAGTGCAATACAGATTAGGAGGTGCTATGGCTGAAGGCTCTACAATTGGAGCAAAAAAATAGGTAATGAAAATTTTATCTGTACTTTCAGAAATATCTGCTCCAAACTGACAAACACTGCAAATTTCAAAGTCTTTAATATTCTCTCTGGAATGTACTCCCTCCATTTCTGCACATCTCAAAATTCCACACATCCATTATAGTCAAGCTAAAATGTTTAGGGAGCACATCCTAACCCTCAATCAAAATTTACTGTTCATTTGTCTAAAATTCCACAACAATTAGAACTTATTTTAGTAGGGCAAATTTAATAATGTATTTATGATTGGTTATCAATTTCAGGGAAAAAAAATGATGGTTACCTCACACCATACACCAAAATAAATTCTAAATGTATTATGACCCTAAAATGTAAAAATCAACACAATAAAATATCACGTAATATTACATTGATCTTAGAATAGAGAAGATTTTCTAGGCATTAAAGCAAGGAAAAAAATACAGAAATAAATATTTGGTGAGAACTATGGTTGCATTTAACAAAATTCCAATCCAAGTTAGTTTCAGCTAAATAGGAAATTTATTGTATGTACATTGAGATGCAAAGAAAAGGATGTGACTGGGCCCCAAATATAACTGGAACCAGGGATCTGAGCCCCAATAAGATGTTTTCTTTTGTCTTTGCTCTTTCCTGTGCATCTCCTCCATTCCCTTTATTGGACATGGCTACTTCCATTTCTCTAGTCACTTTGGTGAAATGCACTGTGCTGAAAGCTAATGAGCTTTGAATCTTACAGCTCAATTGGTACCTAAAGAGAGAGAGGCTAACTATCTCTTGGTTCTGGTATGCTAGTCCAGCAAAAGAGACATTAGCACATGTTGAAATACAATCATCACCATGCTGAACCATAACTGCCCCCTGCCTCAAACATAAGAATGTTCTGGAAATATGAGTGGGAAGCAATTTCCTAAAGAAAGAGATGGAGTAAAGATATTCACTACAAAAAGATAGATTGAATTACATAAAAATATAGAACTTCCATAATAAGAAAACAGTCATAAATAAAATTAAAAGACTTAGCAAACCACAAAGAATATCTGAAATTATTGTGGGAAGATAGTTTCTTCCCTTAATACAAAATATATTAGATAAATATGTATATTCCACTAAGAATAGGCAAGGACAAGGACTTAAGAATTTACAAAAGAAAGCCTTTGGGGGAAAACTGTACAGCCTCATTAATTTCCAAAGAAATGTGAATTTAAATAGCAATCAACTGCAAAATTTTTGGTTAGAGAATTGATTTCTTTTTGTTTACAGTACCTAGATATCTAGAGAAATGTGCAATTTCATACACTCATGGTTGATACACAAATTCATATAACCTTTCTTGAGGACTATGAAGTAATAGGCATCAAGATCTTTAAAAATGAACATACCCTTCAATCTTGAATTTCATTTAAAAGAATTTAGGAAATAGAGAGACATACAAAGATTATTCTTTGCACAAAGATATTTTTCATAGCGTTATTTTCTAGGGGTGGGGGAGTTTTCTGGGAGCTACAAGAAATGGAATATTGAATAGATTGAATGCACAAGCAAATTGAGAAGCTAGGTCTGTACTATTAAGGCAGACGACATAAAAGATGTTTTTACAAACAATGACATTCTTTTCACTAATTATTTTTGTTTTGGAAAATATAGTAATTTTTCAAAAAAATGCTATTTACATTAACATGTAATAAGTCTATTAATGTTATTTTTAAGTGAATTAACAAGTATTCACTTAAATGATTTCATTTTTAAATTCTAACATAGTAAATATTGATACATATAATTCATATAAACTTTGGAAGCTTTAACAACTTTTAAGAGTGTAAAGTTGTCTTCAGACTAAATTGTTTGAGAATCTCTGCTATATACTATATTTCAATTTGACTCCAGTTCAGTAGTTTTAGAAAACATTAATTTATTGTTCAAATTAGTTCATAATTTAAGCAAGAAATGTTGGCTGAGTTAACGATTCATTGAAAAATTGGTATATGAAATTGATTGGGTTTACAAAGTGTTTTGTATGTTTTAAATTCCTGATTATAGTACAACATGTTTTTTATATGTAATAGAAAAAATTAAAGTCATACTGGCTAAAAGACATTATGTCACAATGAAAAAGGCTGGAATAAATACACTAAGTATTTTATTATACTGCTGTCACCCAAAGTAAAGCTTACGGCACTTACGTTATGGGAAAAGAGACTCCAGGTGTTTAGGATTAAGCCTTTGCTAAATTTCTGGATTTTTAAACATTGTTTTATATGTGTGCTTTATTGTGGGTGGAATGAGAAATCTAAGGAAATGGGGCCTAAATCTTCGTATTTCCTTTTTCATTTGTTTGTTTTTGGCTTTTGTTTTGTTTTGTTTTTGTTCCTATCTTTTGTCTCTTATTTTTTTATTGGAGAAGTGATGGGTTACAGAACAATCATGCATAAAATACAGGATTCCCAAATACCACCTTGTGATTAACACCTTGCATTATTGTGGAAAATTTGTTACAATTTATGAAAGCACATTTTTATAATCATATTGACTATTAACTATTTATTAACTATTAACATATTGTCCATGATTTAACTTATGGTTCCCTGTTTGTGAAGTGATGTTCCATAGATTTTTTTTTTTAAATTATATACTAGTACCATATATCCCCTTTTAACCACATTCAAATATATAATTCAATGCTGTTAACTACATTCATAATATTATGCTAACATCATCATCATCCATTACCAAAACTTTCCATTGTCCCAAATAGAAACTCTGTACACAGCTTCCCTCTCCCCTAGCCAAGTGGGTCCCCCCTTTCTAGCTGCCCTCTCCAATTGCCCCCAAGGTCCCATGGCTTCCCTTCTGCCAGGTAAACCTGCCTACTTTCCTGCAGTTTCTGGAGGAAGAGTGCAGCCTGCCATTCCCTATTCTGCCATCTTGAAGCTCCTTTCCATTTGCATTTCCCTAATGGCTAATGGTGTTAGGCATCTTTTCATGTGTTTTTTTGGTCATTTGTAAATCTTCTTTGGAGAAATGTCTATTCAAATCTTTTGCCCATTTTGTAATTGGGTTATTTGCCTTTTTATTGTTGTGTTGCAAGATTTGTTTTTTATTCTGGATATTAAACCCTTACCAGATATGTGGTTTCCAAATAATTCTTCTATTGTGTAGGCTGTCATTTTAATTTCATGATAAATTCCTTTGAGGCTCAAAAGTTTTTAATTTTGATGGGGTCTCGTTTATCTATATATATTTTTTTGTTTCTTGTGCTTTGGGTGTAAAGTCTAAGAAACTATTGCTTAACACAAGGTCTTGAAGTTACTTTCCTGGGTTTTCTAATAGAAGTTTTATAGTCCTGGTTCTTATATTTATGTCTTTGATCCATTTTGTGTTGATTTTTTTATATGGTGTGAGGTAGGGGTCCACATTCATTATTTTGCAAATGAAGATCCAGTTTTCCCAGCAACATTTGCTGAAGAGACTATTCTTTGCCCATTGAGTAGTCTTTGCCTCCTTGTCAAAAATCAATTGGCCATAACTGTGAGGGTTGATTTCTAAGCTCTCAATGCAATTCCGTTGGTCTATATGTCTGTCCTAATGCCAGTACCATGATATTTTGATTGCTGTATCTTGTAGCAAGTTTTAAGGTCAGGAAGTGTGAGTCCTCTAACTTCACTTTTCATTTTCAAGATGGCTTTAGCTATTTGGGGTCCCTTAACCTTCCACATAAATTTGATGTTTGGTTTTTCCATTCTCACATGATTATTTTGATAGCAAAGAGATGGAGATGATTATGTCTAATAATAGAGTTATATAAACAAACTTTTGGCTTTTGAGTTGGCATACATCATTACAATTATGTTTTTAGTAAAAATTAAATAACATGGAAAATGTCATTAAGGAAAAAACTCACAGAAATAGAACATTGTATATACAATCTGATTCTAAACCATACCTATACATAGGAAAAAATAGGAAGAAAATATATCAAAATCTTCATAGTTAACTCTCTAGATGGTAGAATTTTAAATGGTTATTTTTGTGCCCTTTTTCTTGTTTTTTCCAAATTTTCAATGATGCTTTTGAACTACTTTTTTAAATTAGGAAAAATGAATATTTAAAGAACTTTCAAACTTTTGAAATTTAAAAATATACTTTACTTTTGAGTCAATGAGATTTAGTGTTGGCATTTTAAAAATAATCTGTAAAATAATGGAAATGCAATCACATGTGACAAAATGTATGAGTAACAGCCAAAGTATACAGAGAAGTTAAAATGCAAACCTGAATGCTTTTAGTAAGTAAGAAAGTATACATTTACTTATAAATTTTTCAACTGCTAAAATACAAAGTTTGGATATAAGGCGAGATCCACAAAGGTCACACTGGTGTTCTTTTCTGCTAATCTCTCAAAAAGACAAACAAACAAACTGAGTTCTTGGCATTTATAATGAGAGCAGGAGTTACTGCTTCATTACATTATGTATTCATCATGTTTTTATCCCAGGAAATATTTTGAAAATTAATATTCATGATATTCTACCTCACATTTTAAAGAATCTTGAGCTCAAAAGAACATTGAAGCTATGATGTAATAGCTTAAATATTTAATTCAAATAGTTAGAAATATATAAAAATGTTAAATAAGAGGAAAGGAGGAAAAATTCAAATCAAGGATCAAAATTAAAATAAATGAATTAAGAAGGTGGGCTTAGGTAAGAGTATCAATCCAAAAACAGGTTATTATTTAAACTTTAAAGCAGATAAAATATCTAATAAAAAGAGAAAGATAGAAAATACAAATAAATAAAAAGTTGAAATGAGAAAAATAGTATAAATGGCAGCATAAGGATTTAATTAAAATAATGCTTATGGTATAATATCATTTTTATTATATGAAAAGCAATTGGAATCCCATTGAAACAGATGATGGTCTACAGTAAATTATTGAAATCTACTCAAGAATGCCAATAACTGAGAAAAAAGTTTAAAAATTTATCAAAGAACAATTTATGGAAGCATTCAGAGCTACATAGTTTTACTGATGAGTTCTTTTGAGCTTAAGGGAATTTCTATGTTTTCCAGGGCATAGAAATCATTAGAAAGCTATCCTTTGCATTTTATTAAGCTAAGATAACTCTAAAGACAAAATGTACAAGGGTAGCATGCAAAATAGAAAGCTTATAAACTAATCTTATTTATTAATAGAAATGCAAAACTCTACATAAAATATCAGCAAATCAAATTTAGCAGCCTATTTTTTTTTAAAAAAGCCCTCAGTGATCAAATGTGATTTATCCTTGAATTGCAATAATGAGTTAATGTAAAAAAATGTATTCTTATAAAGCACATCATTATTGGGACAAATTGAACTCTGAAACACTGTTTATCAAAATTCATGGGGAGGGGATGTTGGTGAGTGCCTGCTTCCCACATACAAGGTCCTGGGTTTGATCCCTGGTATTTCCTAAAAACAAGAAAACAAAGAACAAACGAAAAAAACAGCTGAGGGGCGATGATGTAGCTCAGTGGCTGAGCACTGACCTCCCACATAAAAGGTCCTGGGTTCAATCTCCAGCTCTGGAACCTCAAAAACTTTTTAAAAATTAAAAAAAAAACAAAAACACATTATTTGATGCATGACTATAAATAATATTTGTTTTAATTTACATTTCTTTAAAATTTTTTTATAATATGGCATCTATTGAATTGAATTCAATCCCCAAATAATTAATGATTTAAATAGTAAAGGCATTTCAATTTAAATTAGTAACAAAATAAGGATATCCACTCTCACATATTTAGCCTGAAAGTTCTAACCAACACAATTTAAAAAAAAGAAATGATTGGCTATATAGAGATGATTATGTAAGGAGAATAGTCAAACTAGAAAAGGAAGTTTAAAGTATTTAATAATAGTGTAGTAAAGCAAAGCAAGTGTATTTCAAATAAATACATAAAAAATAAATCAATGATAACAAAAGGAAAAAATATTATAAAAATTCAAACTAACTGTCAAAAAAACCCCACAAAAACCCTAAAAAGAGAGGTTTGGAGGTTCTACCAGTGGCAATTAAGTACTCTGATCCTTAAGTGACTCAGGTGACTTCTGCTCACAAGTCCTGGGACATCCCTAGCCATGTGACCCCAGCCCAGCCCAAGCTGGAAACAATCCACCCATACATTCAGAAGGAAGAGAACAGAAATGTTAATGACTGCTACAAACATTTCATGTTTCAAGAAATAAAAGCAATATATTTGATATAAATTTATAAACATTTCTCTGCTTTAAAAAATCTAATCTGTATTAACAGCTAAATAATAAACTGGGGAAATATTTGCAATAAAGATGACAAAGAGTATATGTATCCTAATAAGTAAGAAAGCATCTTATATCAAAAATGAATAAAGTGAAATATCAAGATATAAAAAGACAAATGGAAGGACAGAGTAACTGGAAAATACAGACATGCAAATACGTAGTAACCAAGTTAAAATACTAAACTCACCAATATTCAAAGGAATGCAAATTAAAACAATAATAAATGCTTTCTAGCACAATGAAATTGACATAAAAATCATGTAGATTCTCAGTGAGGTTACAATTGAATTGGCCAGCTCTCCACAGTGGATATGAGTACGAATTAGTCAGCCTTTGCTTCTACAGGGCAATTCAGCATTATATAACGAAAGCTGAAACTGTTCATACCTTATCTATAATATAAATGTAATAATCTAATAATTACATTTCAAGGCATTTTTGTTCTCCCAGTGAAATCATTGAAATCACCAGATATTCATCACAATATTATTTAAAACAGTGAAGAATTGGCAACAACTTAAATACCCCCAAAAGAGGGATTAAGTAAACCTGGATATATCCAGAAAATGGAGTCTTAGAGAGCCGTTGAATATGAGGGCTGTTTTCAGGGAGAGCTGCCAATGGGAAAACCCTATAAGAAAATGGCAGGAGATAATAGGTAGAGTACCATCTTGATTAATTCGAACAAAATGATTCAGGTATGTACAAGAAAAGAATGGAAGGAAATTCACCAAAATGTGAATAGTGATTGCTTCACAGAGGTATGCTTATAATTTGGTGGGTACTTTTTCCCCTTTTTCAACTTTTTACCCAATTTATATGAGTGAGTATGTGTTATTAAAATAAAACTATTTAGAAAAAAATAATTGAGTATGCACCAGACAGTAACGTCCATTGTGGGAATTCACAGATTGCAGTGTATTTTAAAAGTTTTGTAAGCATCAAAAAGACCGTCCAGATTTTAGTACTTTTTAAATAAAGTGCATTTAAAAGTTTCAGTTAGCAGCGTTCAGCATACACATCCCTTGGTGACATAACATTTAGCTGTGCTTTACTTTTGATCAACTTGTAGCTTTCCTGCACACATGTATTAGTCAAGCTCATCTCTCTTCATTTGGGACTTAAATGTTTCACAGGATTTTCTCTGAGAAATGACTTCCACGGAGCTTATTAATTATTCATGCCAATGCAACTCTCTGTTCATTTTGCAGTGTTGGATCTTAGAATGGAACTGAACGCAAATCTGGGAGGGTAAGCTCAGCAGAAATACCTTCTGGATTCTTGGATACTTGAGCAATAACAAAGGTGGAATTTCAATTTGTGACTCTTTAAAGGAAGGGGCTTATAGTAAATATGTAAGCGCTTAAATCCAAGATTCTGTTACCTCTTAAAATGTTCTAAAACACTACTGTGTCCTAGTATACTATTTTGCACATTTTTAAAAATCAGTGAATGATTTTTTTTATATTAAAAGTTTTTTTTTAATTTCCAAATACATGAACCCTTAAGAATATGCAGAGGTGTTAAAAAAAATAATGAAAGGAAAAATGTGGCAAAAGACTTTGCACTTTTAAATATTTACATGAAAAATCAAAGACTTGCGTCCTGCCAACAACATATTTGAGATGATTGATTAAAAGATGCCTTTTTCCACAGAAACAGGCAATCTTCATGCTTGAATTATTTTATAAATGGAAAAGGAAGTTAAAATTGATTGTGTAAGTCTAATACTGATTTCTTTTAAAAACAGAGTTATAACTAGGGAGTTTTTATCTCTGATTAAGAACCTAATGTCTAACTTTCCATAAAAATGAGCACAAAAACAATATGTAAGAATGTGAATGATTTTAGGTGATGCCAAAGAAATCAGGTCTCTAGATCAGATTTCTCAAAAAGTGTTTCTAAGGACAATTCCAATGTATGTCACAGTTATAAGGAAAGCTATCTTATGATTAAATGATTTCAAGGAACACTGAGATAAATAAAGTCAGCTTGTTTTTTTACTACAGAACTTCTAAGAGACTTTCATATGTTATTGTGCAGTATGAATTTCCAAGACGGGATGAGGCTAGGCAGTGCTTCCCAAATACATGTGACACTGAATTCTGTTTGTGAGCAGTGCCTCATGGATGACTTGTATGCACACACTTTGATAAATACTGCTCAGTTAGAGCCATAACCTGCCATTTTTTCTGGCTCCAGAAATCAGATCTCATCTTTAACAATGTTTCCTTCCCAGCAAGAAGTTCAGCTTGAGAAATAGAAATAGAGGGAAAGAAAACTAGAAAATTGGGGTGAGGTGCATAACACAGGTTCCTTGCAACCACAGGTTGTGAACTTGGCATAGTCCACACATTTAATTAATAAGTAGGTAAATGGAATTGTGAGCCCTATAGCATGAAAATGTGCCATTTCAACAAGATGTTAAAAGCTAAAAATCTAACTGCCCTCAAGAGACTTGAGAGACCACAGACCTGCACAAGAATAAAAGTTTGGCCTGAGTCCTTTGGCAATATTCCTGGGTTCTTGATAGAAATCTTCACTTGAGTAGGAGATGAGCCATTCCCCCAAGGCCTAAAGGTGCTGACAACCAGATGAAAAGTGAGCATTTAGAGAAGATAAGAGCTTCAAAATTGCTTGGGGTTGATGGTCATAATGGTTGGGAGAGAATGAGCAATTACTGCTAAAAAGGAGGAGAAAGCCAGGCAGTCTCCTCTCCTGACTCAACAACAACCACCCTCCACCTTTCCCCACTTGTCTTGACAAAGCAAACTACTTGTCCAGAAGGTGTTAAGGTACAAGCGAGGTGCTCAATTCAACAGAATGATTGTTTATCAAGGACAAATCACTGTTCAAATCACTGCATTCAGTGCTGGGGGAGGAGACAGACATTCATAAAACACTGTCTCTGCCTTCCAGAAAATATCAGGCTCCAGCTTTAAGATTTTACACCAAAATCAATTTCCTAAATATGATAGATTTTATGTTATAAAAACAGAAGGAGACTTCACCTCTGGCAGGAAGAATTAGGAAAGATTCCACGTAGCAGGAAACAAAGAGAAGGCTTCTTGTTTTGCTGATGAAAAAATTACTACTTTACATAGTTCCTTTTCTATAATCTACCATCAATGGTACAACCTATCTCAAAAGAAGCTGTGTTGAGGGCAAGAACCATGTGCTTTTCATCTTTGTGTCCCCCATATCTGCTCTGCTAGCATAGTCTTAGGCATGAATTGATGTCCAATAATACTTGTGGGATTGTATTGAATAGAATATTTAACAATACTGGGTTAAGAGTACATTTGGCTTTGGGTCAAAGTGTTGTTTTTTTAATCTGCAACTTGAACAAATTTATTAAGAGAAATTACTAGTAGCATCTGCTAAACTGCCCATAACTCATAAACTTTCCTTTATCAGGTACCCTCTGAAGTGCACCAGGAATTCCTTTCTCCATGGACATATTTTATTTCTCCTCAAATTCTGTCTCTATGAAACTAGTGTAGTTCTCTTTGAAAAATCAAGGAGGGAGTGTAGATGCTGTTACTGCTTCAGAGGTAATGTCAAACCACACTCTGCCTCTTCAAAGAACACCCATGTCTCTAACCTCTCGTGAAAAGCTTTGGGCTCAGACTGACTATTTAAGTTGTCACCACAGCTCTGGTGAAAACTCAGAACTTCCTGAAAGGTAAAAAACAAAGAAACAAGCAAGCAACAACAACCCTCTTAACCGTTATCTCCCCATTAGGTCAGAGCACAATTGCTTCTCATCCAAATTCATGATATCTTTACCAAGACTATGTTGATCTCCAGTAGTAAAACAAGAAGAGAGAAGCTGAGTGTAGAAGACAGCATTTGTCTTAGGGAATCTAAGAATTTAAATGTGTAGCCTTGAAATTAAAGGTGCAGTAAATATAGGCTATAGCAAATTGCTTATGATGTAGTAAACTAAAATTATGGATGTGGCAATAAAGAGAGGCAATATAATATTGTATATTTAAGGAGCAGCTATAAGCAAAGAAATAGATCAAATTGCCATCTTGTTGTCTGTTGATAGCTTCTGGAATGGTTATTATTCTACAGAAATGCAAAGCAGGAGTCACTGCTACTGAAGCTTTCATTTCTTGATTATCAGCTAATGGTTTTGCCCTTCTTTCCTGGCTGACCTCACAATTTGTCACAATGGGGCACGTGGAAGCTAGTTAAGGGAGTAGTGGGGTTTGTTTGCATATATACGATAATATCTTGGCCACCCTGTCATATTCAAAATCAAATAGGAAAATGTAATAATAATTTTAAAACAAAACACGTGCTGTGTGGTAAAGCTATGTGTTTTATGTTCAAAATCAAGTGAGAGATCTGGAGATTGCTATTTGAAGTAGCGAATAAAATAACATTTGATGGTGTGAATAGAAATAAAGTAACTAAAAGCAGCCAATATTTAAACTTTCTTAAAACAGTTGGGATACTGAGTCTATTTGCCAGCAAACATACCTAAAAGGCCCTGGCATGCCATCATGAGAAAAACTCATTCTAGTGCTCAGTGCTTTGCCTTCCTTGAAAATATACCTACAAGTTCAGATTCCCTTTTTTTTCCTCTCACCTGGAATTTTAGGGAAATTTAGGGGAAAATAAATCCTCTCCACAAGATCAGAGTCTGGACTTCTTTTCTGTCTATACTCACTCACCTGGTGATGTCATCCAGACCATGGCTTGAACATCACCACTATGACGACTCCCAAATTTCTATTTCCAGACCCAACCACTCCCACGAAATCCAGACCAGTGTCTCTAACTTCCTAGTTGATATCTCTTCTTGGAATTTGCATAGCACCTCAAAATAAACAAGCCCCAAATCGAGCTCCTCCTGCACTATTCTTCATCATGGAAAATGGAGTTAACTTTGACTTTTTCTCTCACTTGTGGTTCATCAGTAAATCCTGCCAGCTCTAAAATTTTACCTAGAACTCAACCACGTTTTGCCACATGCCAACACCATTAGACTGAGCCAAGCTGCCATCAGATCACGTACCTGGATTACTTCAATAATCCAGACCTGGTCTCCCTGTTGTATCATTTCACTTCTCTGCTCAAAACTCTCAGTGGCTTCCCATCTCCTTCCAACTAAATCACAGAGTTTTTTTGTTTTGTCTTGTTTTTAATGGCCTTTAAGGCCCTTTGTGATCTGCTCCAATTCACCCACATCACTTCTCTGAGCCCAAGTCCTACAAGTCCAACCCTGGCTCCTCCAGCTTCATCCTTATTAGTCCT